>CM040468.1:24779857-24806216 GCA_022758105.1 Pangasianodon gigas | reverse complement strand
CCATCTCACTATCCCTCCATCCAACCTCCTCTACCATCTCACTATCCCTCCATCCAACCTCCTCTGCCATCTCACTATCCCTCCATCCAACCTCCTCTGCCATCTCACTATCACTCCATCCAACCTCCTCTACCATCCTATTATCACTCCATCCAACCTCCTCTACCATCTCACTATCCCTCCATCCAACCTCCTCTACCACATCACTATTGCTCCATCTAACCTCCTCTATCATCTCACTATCCCTCCATCCAACCTCCTCTACCATATCACTATCTCTCCGTCCAACCTCCTCTACATCTCACTATCCCTCCCTCCATTTTCATCTACCATTTCACTATCACTCTCTCCATCATCATCTACCCAAATGCCTCTACCATCTAAGTATTCTTCCATCCAACGTCCTCTATCATCTCACTATCCCTTCATCCAACATCATCCATCCAAACTCCTCTACCATCTAAGTATCTCTCTATCCAACCTCCACTATCATCTCACTATCCCACCGTCCAACGTCCTCTATCATCTCACTATCCCTCCACCCAAACTCCTCTACCATCTCGCTATCCCTCCATCCATCATCATCTACCATCTTACCATTCCTCCATCCAACATCATCCATCCAATCTCCTCTACCATCTAAGTATCTCTCCATCCAACCTCCACTACCATCTCTGTATCCCTTCATACAATCAAACCATCTATCAGACTGGTTACTCTGCTTACTGCTTTCTCTCCATCCTCTTCTGCCACCCTGTTTCCCAGCCCTCCATCCAACCTCCACTAACATCTCACTTCCCCTCCATCCATCTTCCTCTACTAAACCTCCTCTACTATCCCCCCATCATTCCATCTCTCCATCCATTCTTCTCTAACAGTCTACAGTCAGTATCTCTCCAGTCAGCATCTTCTACTTGCCTGCTTAATATCCCTCCATCCCTCCCCCCTTTTACTGCTGTTTTTTTCTCTATCTCTGTGTTTGCTAACTGTCTGTTTATTTTCAGTTTAATAAGCTGATTGTCATGTCTGTAAATAATCCATTCACCTCTGCTCTTATTATGTTTTTTTTGGAGGAGAATGTTTGCTGAAAAATGTTTCCTTGTTTGAGTTTGACACCTGGTGCCTACATGCAGAATGCATGATCAGATAATGCAGGGGAATATGGTGGAATTAATTTAACACACGTTTGTTTCTGGGAGTGTATCCAGATCGTCTAAACAGAATTAACAGAAGTTCTTTGCTCAACAGAGAGCACGATTTTGGATCTGCACAGTCGAGTTGTTAATGAATTATCATGACGTGTATTTTTCTCTTGTGTACTTTGCTAAAATACACAAACCACAGGAAATTAACATCACTGTTGCCATAGTTAATTCAACCCTTTAACCGCTCAATTTCAATATGACGCCATGTTTAACCCCTCCCCCCCCCTTCTTCAGAGGATAACAAGGACTGTGTTAGCAATATATAAGACAGGGCAAGGAAAAAAGAAAAGGAAAAAATTATTTAAAAAGGGCAAGGAAAAAAGAAAAGAAAAAAATTATTTTAAAAAAACTGTAAGAGTTTATGCATGACTTCAGGTATCTATAATTAAGTAAAAAAAAATGCAACACTGAAAGTTAATTAAAAATTATAATATTAACAATTAAGCTCTATTAAATTTAATTCAGCACTGTGACTTTTGATGTGTGTATTTATTTCTTTTTTTATTAAATGAGCCACAGTTGTCAATATGTATATAAACAACTAATAAGACAGATTATAATCACAGAAGAAATATTTACTGAACTCAGATGATTGCAGTGAGTGTATGTCTACATCCGTGTTTGAGTAAAGCCCCGGAAAGTTCCTGATTAGGAGGAAGAAATGGGTGAGTGAGAAGATTGAGGAGGTATAATGAAGCATGGCATGTAACACCTGCTGAAATGAAAATATTTACAGTGAATTATCATTATCGCCTCATCACCCACAGTGGCACTGAGCCCAGTGACACACAGTACACCCAGAATCAGTACGTTCTATGCTTTTCAACACAGCATGTGATAAGGCAAATTAACATGCTTAAAGTTTTCACTACTTACCCTGGTCCTGTACCCTAAGCTGCCCCTATGACTTGGAAACTAGCCCTATAACTGCCCCATGTCTCTGAAAATATGCTCTATAAAATGCCCCATGCACTGTGCCCTACAAACTGCCTCTTTGACCCGGAGACTAGCCTTATACCTACAAACTGCCCCATGTCTCTGATCCCCTACAAACTGCCCCATGTCTCTGATCCCCTACAAACTGCCCCATGTCTCTGATCCCCTACAAACTGCCCATGTGAACTATGCCACAGACGCTGTTGCTACTCGTCATGCCACATAAAACGCATCCATACCCTGATTTCCTGATCACATTCCTTATTGTCAAAGCTCTACACACACACACACACACACACACAACTTAAAAGACTTTACTTCCTGTACACATTCTTTAGATTACACATGCAATCAGCATTCATGCACTATTGGGTATTAAGATGCAGAGCATTTGATTGTCCTTGATATTCTGCCTTTCTTGTTTTCAGGAAAGAATAAACCTAGAGCAAAATTAGAAATGTTCTTAAATAATACTGCCTGAAAATATACAAATATTATGTACATTGTTCACAAATTCACTATAGGTCTGTGCTTTGTGAGTTCAATGTGCATCAAGCCATATGATCAGCAGGGGTGGACAATACTTGAGTAGCTTCATTACTATACTTAAGTATTATTTTGGGGTATGTACATTTTACTTGAGTATTATTAAAATTGAATACTTGTACTCTTACTTAATCACGGTCCCTGGTGGTCTAGAGGCTAAGGATCCTGCCCACTCACCACTGCGGCCTGGGCTTGATTCCCGGGTGGGGAACTAACCCAGCCGCTGGGAATGTGCTCTCAGTGCCGGTCCCAAACATGGATCAAACAGGAGGGTTGAGTCAGGAAGGGCATCTGGCGTAAAACCTGTGTGAAATCAAACATGCAGACCCAGTGATCCGCTGTGGAGACCCCGAACAGGAGCAACTGAAAGAACAACAGCTTGTACTCTCACTTAATTGCATTTTCAAGGGAAAAAATATTTTTTACTCCATATATTTTTATTTACACCTTCAAATTAATCATTACAAACCTCATAGGCCTCATCTTCTCTCATCCATCCAAAGACTATGTGCTATACATCAATCTAATGGGCTCCTGCACATTTTATTTACATTTCAGTTTAAAGACTCCAATCAAATTCGTCAGTGTAGAACAAACTATCAGGAATCGTGCCAGTGTGTCGTCTGTGGTGAACTGTGGTGAACACCCGTGTGTGTGTATGAATCTGGAGAAGCCACCGGTCTGCAGTGTGGAACTTGAGGATGAGCGTCTCTGGCCTTACCTTATAAAACGTTTCAAAATTGGAGTAAGCAAAGACTCGTATAAAATGTGGAGTCTACTTCGTCTCTGTAGACAGCATGAACTCCATAGAATTTGAAAAGTATGTTGAGGAAGGTTTTGCTAATTTTGTAACATTAAATGGCTTTATTTAACTGGCTTTATTTAAACTAACTGGCTTTATTTAACTAAATTATTCTGATTTCTTTCCTAGTGCCAGTTTAGATTGGTATCAGTTCCAGTAGCTAATGTAATTGACTAGGCAGGAAGTCAGATTTTAGTTAATGGGAAATGATGATTATTAACAGTACATTTTACTTCCTTATTTACTTCTTTACTTACTTATTTTACTTTACTTTAATTTACTTTTCACATGAAATCATGACAGTACAGTTCATCAGTTAAAATGATATACCTTTTATTTTTTAATACTTCAGTACATTTAAAAGTACATTTGAAAGTGCTTGAGTACACTTTTTGTCTTGAGTACTACTTTTTTTTGGCAGATTGTCTATCACATACGTATCATTTCTAAATACTTTTCCACTGATGATCAGGAATTGTGACCTCTGAGGAATGTGTACAGGATGCAGGGGTTTTTCATCATGATAAAGTCATAAGCCTCCTGCATACTTTTAACAATGACCAAACAAGGTGAAAACCCAAAGTCCAAATCATACTGCCATGTGACAGACACATTTGCTTTCTTCTAATTCTTATTTTCTTTTTGTCATATGTAATTCAAGACAGTTTTTCCCTGGTGAGGGAACGAGTATTAATAGCTGCTATAACCGAAATAATGACAGGAGCTAACTTGTTTTGAGGACGCTCCTTAGCGTTAAATATAGCAGATAAAAGTATGATCTATCAGTCTTTGCAAGCATTTTAAGTTTCATGGACGAGCCTGTATGGTTTTGTACCTGCGTCACAGTGAACAATAAAGGAATGATAGACTTATGGTTCTCTTGTAAGACAAAGGTATTCTTGAATTATGGGCTTAAAAAAACATGCACCTGTTATTTTCAGACATGACTCTTAACAAAGGCAAGAGTGAGTTACTGAGAGGTGGTTTGTCAGGAATTATTCTATGAGACATATTAGGGTGTTGGTTTGCTTTGCTCAGGTGTTATACCTGTATTTCTGTGCAAATCCTCATCACTGTGATTTGTCACCAGTTCTTTTGTTTTGTTTTGTTCTGTTTTTTTTTTAAATTGTGTTGGCCTAGTGAAACAGGTTTTAATATAATGCAAAAAAAGGTATGTGGGAAAGAGTTTTTAAAAGAAATATGAGCTAAGATTAATTTAAAAAGCGCTTTATTTTCAGGTTTAGAAAATTCAAGACACTGTACAATACAGGATATCGTTACTTATCGTAAATACTACAGAAATCAAATAATGTTATAAAAACAATCACCAAAAAGTTCAAATATATAGTTATCAAGCTACAATTTGATAATTATTTTTAAAAAATGAATAATATATGATATTTACAACAGCAAAAAAACAAAATCATTCTCATTCAGGAATCTATCTCTACTTCTGCTTCCTTAAAATGAATGTAAAATGTAATTATTTACAAATTTTTTAACTTTTTAAGCTTCAGCTGCTCTTTCAAGCTTCCTACATCATGTTATATCCTGAGGTGTAAAAAACAGCATTGTAAATTAATTAAACAAAAAGAAATTGGTTATACATTAAGATAAAAGAACTGACTTCTTTCTGTGCCACAGTGCCAGAAATAATTACTTCTTTCAAATTTCTTACAAATTTTTCAAATTAATGGTCACAGTTTTTCAAGTATGTTGTAATAAGGCAGCTTATTCCTGATTTTTTAAAATCCTTCAAGAGCAGTTATTAAATGAAGCTTCATGTACCCAGCTCAGTTTCTCCAGTGAACACAAAGCACAAAAACATTTTTATTATAATTATTACAGAAATGAAGTTTATCCTGACATCACGAGGACATCCGAGTCTGGTATATGAACAATTCATGACATTCAGGAAGGAAATACTTCCCTTTGTTCCAAAAGTGTTTAAGCAATGTCTTCTACAATGGACAATCAAAAAGTTAATTATGTTTGTGGATGATTTTTAACAAATTTTTCATCTCTTTCAGATCTTATGTCTATTTTTTTAGAAAAACAGAAACCATACTATAATTAATGGGTGATTTAAATGCTATTTGAGAACTTTTTATATCCATAGAGAAGCTAAATATGTGTTGCTTACTGTGAACATTTATTTTTTTCTATCCTCAGACAGTTGAGGTCGAATGGTCTGAAGAGGGAAGTAGGAAGTTGAGGCAAGTCCTGAATTCCCGGTTGTCATGAAATTTCCCACACAGACAAATCTGTAGGAAATTTAATACCCTCATTAGCCTTATTAGCGCTAAACTAGAATTACTGCTGCCTGCTAGCATACGTATCGAAAATAATAATTCAAAGATCATAATCATAGAGAACTTTACATTACTATCTTCAATTTTCTGGTGATGTCCAGATCAGTGTATTTCTGTCTAAAGTAACTCTAAGCTTTATTTCAATTCTTGTTCTTAATCACTAAAACATAGCAATGAGATGGCCTATACAAGCAGGTACACTGCTTTTGGACATCAAATTCAATCAGTATTGTTTATACTGATCATCACTGGGATGACAATGAGATTAGCTGGAAATTTTAAGATAGATAGTGCTATAAAATCCAAAGAAATGTTTTGGGGGCAAAAGGGCAAAACCTCGCTAAATAGTCTTTCATATAATTGCAGTGGATGCAATGTTCAAAACTGGGTCTTGAATCTCAGTCAAATTTGGTTCCAGCCTGGTGGTATAAGTTAGCCTATAGCAGTATCAAACATGTGAAAAGTTCATTTAAACCTGAGAGCTGAGTGGTTTATTAAATATTACAGATGTAAAAAATATCATTTGAGGTTCTTAGCATATTTTTCCACTCTCAAGTCTAACTGGTGCGCTTGAAAACAGAAGTTTCAGATGCTCTGGATTGATCTGGACAAAGGATGAAGCGGTTGATTTCACTTTAACCACTGGGGGACTGGCCATTGTTTTCTCTGACATCATACCACATTTGATGGCTCCAGTCTGGGCTGCATCTTCACTGTACCCTGGGGATTTGAGGCCTGGTTGAACTGGGATCCTCACAGTAGAAGAAGGACCTTGCTTGGTGGACATTTTTTGCTCCTGAAAACCTCTTTGAGGGGATTTAAGGTGAGAAACATAATTATAAAAAGGAAAGTTGGCAGGTTCAGGTGTTTGCAAGGGCTTCACAGCAAATTGTTTGCTCTCGGGTGCCTGTCTTTCATTAGCACTCTTGCTAGCATTCATACTGATGTCACACTTTTTGATGTTTCTTACTTGGTTCTTCAGGCTCAGATCTGCAGGTTGATCAGCGTTAGTTTCCGAGGTCATTCTTTTAGGCAATGATGGAGTTTCGTTGGGCTTGGGTCTTGGTAGATTATGTTGATTAGATGCTGTGTTTAAAACGAGACCTTCCTTGATCAAATTCTGGAGCAAAGACAATGGGATTTGGATCTCCATTCCTGCATATGGGTCCAGTGGAAGAGTGGCGCTTATGGGTCCTGGGCTCAGCTGAGATGTGGTAGTGGAGCTTGGTTTGGACACTGGTACTTGCAGACGATGTTGTGTTGTGGGTTTGGTTTGGACTGTGCTGGGGTAATTTGCCCTGTGAGAAGGATGAGGAGGAGGAGAAGTGGAACTTGGAGCAGTTTTCCACAAGTTTGGACTGCTGGAGCAAGAAGATGAGGTGAGGTTCATCACATGTGATTCATCCCTGATCGTCTGATTTATGACTGCTTGTACAGGAGGTGGAGCTTCACTGATTCCTGACTGATTGCCTTGTTGAAGTGGTGGGGCTTCGTTTAAAAACTTGGGTTCCTTCTTTTTAGCGGCGGGGGACGTGAAAGATGATGGCATGTTGCTGGATGTCTCCAGCCTGCTCTGTTTCTTGCTGAGGTTCAGAGGCTCCGTCCATCCTGAGGATGATTTGTACTCCTGAGCGAGGTGACGCAGGTACTCCAGTGATTGTTTAACGCTTCCCGTCTCCGCTGGCGAAGGAGGGATGTAGGACATCATGGGCCGACTGTGAAGCGGAGAGCTGAGGGACGGGACGGAGGGCAGGGACATGGCCAAGTAGCTTGGTAGAGATATGGGACCAGGTGGGAGGTACTGTATAACAAAAACATGTGTGTGAATGAAAATAGAGGAAATAAACAAATGAAGAAATGTATGGCTAATTCGTGATTTTTAATGAATAGATAAATAAGTAAATAATATTTAGTAAAGTATATGAATGACCTAATCATTACACTAAATAAATTGCAAACAAAACCCCAAACAAACAAGCAAACAAACAAATAAATAATATTTAGGTAGCCTATATAATTGAATGAATCAATAATTAAACCTATTAAATAAATTACTGAACAGAAAAGTTAGAAAAATAAAGAAATACATAATATATATTTAAATTATTAAATAAAATACATAAATAAATAATTAATAAATATATAAGTTAATGTTAGGTTTATTAAATTGACAGTTTGTTGTTTAGATACTTTAACAAATAAATAAATAAACACACACCCACATACACATATATTTCATTATATAAATTACAGAACAAATAAACAAATAAATATTTAATTAATTGATATATTGAAATCACTGCATTAACAAATTAAGTAAATAAATCACTGAATTAAAAAACAATCGAAATTAAATTGACAGATGAATGAAATATGGAATAGGTAAATAATAATTTAACAATTATTGAAGTAAATTAAATGAATGAATCAAAAATGAATTAATGTTTATTTATTTATATTAATATTAATTGTACTGCATGAAATACGAGATGAAAAGGTTTAATGTTTGTAGGTAGACAGGTAGATAGGTAGATAGTTTAGAGGTAGTTTTTATAATTAAATATAATGTTTTTATTTTGTATTCATTTATAAGCTCTAACTGTCTCAAATTATTACTAATAAAAAAGTAAAACTTGTGCTATCAGAGTCAGAGTTCCCCAGTTTGACCAGTTCCACAGTGTTGCAGTACAGAGAGTGTGTGTACCTGATTAAACTGGTGTAAGTGTGTGAAGTCTGCACGTTTGGGGCCCTGGTTGTACTCATCATCAGAGTGGAAGCGTTTGCGCTGTCGAGGAAGTGTGATGGGAATCTCGTCTCCGTAACCGGCTAAGTGATACTCATAGGGAAGAAGGAGTCTGGAGACAGGAAGATCAGGTTTTGATAAGCAAAGGCACAAAGAGACGAGTTTTAATCTCTGTAATCTCTCACTGATCTCACTTTTCATAGTGTCGGCGTGTGCAGGTAGCTGCGCTGGTACTGCGAGGGTTTCCTCCTAGAATGTTGTACACTTTTTTCCAGAGCTGCTGTGCAGTCACCTGCCAAATCACACACACACACACACACACACACACACACACACTGTAAACACCCACAATCATTACACTTATCCACCAAAATTATAAGCTTCTAAATCTAAGTGCCATCTAATTCTGTTAAAGCTGTCAGTGGCAGTGTGTAGTCTACTAGTGTACTGCTACTCTACAAAATAGTTTACAGTTCACAGCCCATGTTCTGGGTATTTATTGTGCTGCACTCGCCTCACGCTGTTGTGTATTACACTATATATAGTCTTGCGTACTGGTCTGAGTTGCACCATGTTCCTGGAGAAATGAAGTCTTGTTCCAATGTATACAAGCTATATAGAGGGATGACAATAAAAACCCACTTGAAAAAATGGACAGAATTAATATATACATTTTTTGCTGCCCATATTAATATTTTCAAGCAGTATTTTATTGGATTTATTGTTTCTTGGCTTGCACAGCTGACTACACTGTCAGACATTTCAAGTTGGTTAAAATTAGAAACAAAAGTTCACCTTAAAATGCCTTAAAATCGTGAGTAAGTTCAACTTTGTTTCACCTCAAAAAGTTACGTTTTACAAGTTGTTTAACTAATGATCATTTGTTGAGTTAAAACAATTTACTGTTACATTATCAGTTCAAGAAAACTCACTTTATCTTGTGAAATAAACCTACAATTCCTCACTATTTCAACTCACACATTCAAGTTAAGATAATTTCAACTATATTCATAACAATCGCCATTTTAAAGTTAAGAGCACTAATGTTTTTAAATTGTTGTTATGTTTATGCTAATCTGATGGTCCAGATAAAGTTTTATACTGTGTATAAATTTTGTCAGAGGTTCTGACATTTTTTTTGGAGAAAATAAAATTCCAGCAGATCCCTGGTACAGATTCATTTTATTTTGTAATTTAATTTTGTTTTATTTCATTTTTTAAAAATATAATTCAACAGTTCAAATGCTATTTATTGGATCCATGGAGATTTTTATTCCACTCACAGAACACATTTTTTTTTAATTAAAACTTTTATTATATTTAAGCTAAATCTAAGCTAATAACTATTACAAACTCAATTATAAATATAACTTTGATAATAGGGGTTTGCGATTTCCTCCACTGTGACAAAATAAAAAAAAAAATTATATCCTTAAGAAGAATTTTATATCCTTAAATAGCACAGAGATGAAATAGTAGCTTTGCTTTATTATAACGTTGTTTTTTTTAACATTTAAAGACGTTGTATTGGACAGCTGTATTGCGTATTATTAACCAGAATGGCAGTTTTAAGCAAACATTCTTGTAAGTAATCATGATGCGATGTGGTATAATTAGAGATGACACAGATCTTATACTCAGTATCGGTATCGGGGCAATACCAGCAAAACATGGTGGATCGGATATCAGAGAAAACGGATCGGATATCAGAGAAAATGGATCGGATATCAGAGAAAATGGATCGGATATCAGAGAAAATGGATCGGATATCAGATCCTGTAACAAATCTCAAAGGTTGGAATCGGATTTGGATTTGTTTTTTTATTTAATTATTTTATTTCTACTTTATATATTTGTTATATTTACAATGTAAGTGATTTTTGTGTGAACTGTGTTAACTGTGAAGTGCATGAGTTAAAAAAAACTTTTTAAAGAAAACAATATCGGACGGGAATCAGTATCGGCTGAAGCTCAAGGTTTCAGTATCGGAAAAGAAAGAGTGGTATCGTGCCATCTCTACTCATAATATTTCTGCATCTTAGAGGTTTTCTCTAAAAGGGAAGCTTCGGAGTCAGTAGGTGTGATACAGTCAGTATCAGGAGAGTGAGACTTCATCAGGAACTTAAGAAATTGTGGACTGATTATAAATGAATTAACACACTGTAGTTATTTGTAATTGTGGTTAATGAGCTGATGTTTACCTGGTGATATCCTCCCAATTCCATCACCGCTTTAAACATCAGGTACAGATTAACTACAGCAGGAGAGAAAACACACACACACACACACACACACACAAAATGCATTAAGATCTTTATCACTCTGTCTGGCTTTATTTCATTTATTTCTTTCACATCTTGACCCTTTTCTCTCTGTCTGTCTGTCTGTCTCTCTCTCTCTCTCTCTCTCTCTCAGTGTCTCTCACTCACTCTGTTTGAAGCCGAGGTGAGGGATCCTCTCTATCGGCGTGTCTCTCTGCTTCATAAAGAAGTAGAGGTCTTTGAGGAAGCTCTCCTCCGTCATGCTCTCTGTTTTCTCTCCGTTTTTCTCCTTCTGTTCGTCCTGCTCCATCGCTCTGGCCTGAAAATGTAAAAGTGGTATAACAGTTATTCTTTAATGATACAATTTTAATACTTAGTGTTATTATAATGAATACAGATAATATTTATTCTATTCTGTTCTTTTTTCTATTCTAACATGATTTCTTGTATTTATCTGTCTTTTTTTCATGCTATTTTATTTTAACACACCTTGCTAATCACTTAATTGCTTTAATCACATTTAAATTTTCATTTAATTATAACACTTTTATTATTAAATGTTATTTATAATCTAAATCTACCATGTTCTGTTCATTTGTAACAGTTTTATTTGGATGATTTGCTGACAGTGTTTCGATTTTTGTTTTTTTGTTTTTTGATTTATTGTTATTGATTTTAATTTAATGCTTATATTTCAGATTGTGTTATTGCTGTGATTTTAATTCGATGCACACTGTTTTAATGGACACAGGTAATATTACAAGCGTATAATAATGTAACGACTCTCAGTGTCTGCTTTCAGGTCGATTTCAGGTCACAGCACAACAGGTTTGGCTGCTTGGGGTGTGTTTGTCGTGTGAATTGGACTTATATTTGATGAAAATGGGACAGATGTCGATCCAAAAGTTCCACCAAACAGCAGAACAAAGCGGGCTTACAGAAGTGTGATGAGCTGTCACAATTCTGACCTGGTGATCAAACAGGCCTAATCCGTCTGAGACAAGGCCGCAGTGTGGCAGGAGAGGAGAAGAATAAACACAGTGTGCATTGAGAACATATTTTGAGAAATGTATATGTGTCTGAAAATCAACAAGCAAACGCAGGTCATGGTGTTAGAAGATGCCGCAGTACATCTCTCCACAAACATTACAGAAACTGCTGTGTTCAGTGATCTAAGATGGGATCTAAGATGGACTGAGTGTGCTTTATCACACACGAACACAATGTTCCGAGAATCTCTGGAGTGTTTCATGGTTCCTGCTGAACTGGTAAGAGGGTAATCACTTGTCACAGATACTTACACATGATAGTGGTGCAAGTTTACATGTACCTCAAACACTGCATCTGATTGGAAAAAGACGGCATTGCGAACGTGCGCAAATGCTCAGCTCTTATTTCAACCCTAGTCCTGTTTCCTATAATTATATTATATTGTGCTCCAACGCACGCATGTCTCTCTCGAGGAGTCGCAGGAATTCTCTGTTGTAAGCATTGTGAAATTAAATTAGTTAACACAGGGGTTAAATTAGTGGGAACAGATTGTGACCTCTGTGTTATTCTTTGTATTCTTATAATACTAAGGTCATGTGATCATTAGCTGCCTAGCAACTTAATAAAAAAGGAAAAAAAAACTGATGCATTTTCTTGCTGTACTAACTCCTCTCTAACAGAGTGTTATATTCTCAGAAATGTTTCAGGATCCTGACCTATTTGTACTAGCATGAGGACATTTTTTTCCCCTGAAGTTTCACAACATTAAATATCATTAAGTAACTATAAAAGGATATAAAGTACCATGTGTCATTATTTAATTAATAAATTGCTGTAATTGCTGTAGTAAGAAGAATAAAACACTTCGGGCCATGCTGTTATAGGAAAATAATTAACTTCAGGGTTGTTTTTTTTACTAGCATGAGGAGATTTTTTTTTTTTTTTACGAATGATTTACTTCATTAAATGTAACTATAAATGGATAAAAAGTACAACGTGTTTTTTTAATATGTAAAATATTGTAATGGTTGAAAAATTGCTATAGTATAAAAAGAATAAAACACTTCAGGATGTGCTGCTGTAGGAAAATAATCAACTTCATGGTGTAATTTTTATAGCACGAGGAGATGTTTTTGTGGATGTTTTACGACATTAAACATAATCTTTGTAATCTTTGGCAAATTGCTGTAGTAAGGGGAATAACACGCTTCAGGATGTGCTGTTGTAGGAAAATAATCAACTTCAGGGTGACATTTGCATTAGTGTGAGATGTTTTTTTTTTTTTTTGCAACATTAAAAGTAACTGTAAATGGATAAAAAGTACATGTTCTTTAATTAATGAAATATTGCAAATGTGGGAAATTTGCTCTTCCAGGAATGCTGTTACAGGAAAATAATCAACGTTTGGGTGGTAACAGTGAGTCTTCATCCGTGCTATATTTTTCCATCACTAGTGGAAATATGTGTAAAAATGTAAGTGCTCGACAACTATGAGGTGAAAGCATGGTATGCAGATGATAAAGGGGGCGGAGTCAGAGATCAGCAGGTAAAAGTTGAAGTCGAAGGTATGACACTTGATTTTTATCATTTCTAGTATATACAAAGTGTGTGATTTCTGCGTTAGCAAAAAGTGGAATTCAATTCATTTCTCTGCTGTCACTCATATCCTAAAGGAACAGTTCTGTTACACGTATTTATTACAGCTTCCAGTTTATCATAATAATACAAAATGCATCTCTAAATCACCACACGCTCGTTTCGTAGCTCTGGGGAAAATCAATTCTGACATTATACGTGTCCTGGCTGGTGGTTAGACTAGTCCTTTTAATATCAGGACTTTCTTTCTTTCATTTTAGCAGATCCTTTAAAACACTTTGTCATGTAGACGGTATAATCTGACTGAAACAAGACTGAAATAAATGATATTATATTTTGAGGAATCGTGGCGTGAGAGTGAAAATGTATTGTATCCATTTTAAATAATAAATGAATATAATAAATCACTGCTTTTACAGTCTGCACATTACAGTTATGGCTGTTTCAGTCTTCATCACTTCTACATCTCCAACTTCTTGACATTATAAATATGGTTTAATGTCAGTGAAGGTTTTGTGAGCAGAAGGTTGTGAGTTTAAATCCCACCACTGCCAGAGAGCCATAAACATCCATCCTTAAACATCAACTTTATTAAGTCCTGCTTTATCTGTAATTCAGATTATGAGGATGACTCTCTCTCTCTCTCTCTCTCTCTCTCTATATATATATATATATATATACACACACACACACACTTTTCTATGAAGTATGCATTAAGAAATCATTCTTATTAATATTTGAAGAAGTAGAAATAAACTACATGCTATTATTAATTCCTTAATGATTCCTTAATGTCGCTATTTTCAAAACAATGGATTTATATTCATATTTAAATCTATTCAATTTGGTGCATTTCTGATATTTCTGATATTTCTATATTTCTATATTATATTCCATTGTATAAGACACAAACAAAAACTTCTCTTAGCTAGCTAATGTTATGAAATTGTATTGTTTGTTCAGGTTATATTTAAACTAGTGTGAGATTGTAATGTAAAAAAAAAATTATCTATGTGAATAATTAAAAATGTGGAAAATAGACCTGGACAGTCACTGAATCGTGCAAAACACAACTAAAATACATAGAATTAAGCTTGTAAGATGTGTGTTAGTGTAATCAGTGTGTATTAAACTGTGTTTCAGGAGAATCGCGCTATAAAACTTTGCATTCATAGTGAACATAAGTAATTTTCCTCATATTTAATATAGTTTATCCTCTTTCATGTTTGTTCTGATTAAGTTTAATTTTTAAAAAAGTGCAAGAAAACCATTTAAAACATGTAGAACAAAAATGTTCATATTCATTAGATGAAGCTTTAGAGGTAAAATATTAATTATTTTCCAGTAAAGATCTGTTTAATCTTGCTTTTGATGTGTTCATGTGTGTAATATGCGGCTAAAATACTTGAAATTAATTGAATTATTCTGTAATTATATTAATACAGTAGCGTTAAATCGTCTTTCAGCACCCTCTTACTATGAAAGTGTGCATTACCTCAGCAGCTACTCACTGGGAAAATATTCATGCAATTTAACTGATTTTATAAAATGATATGAATTGAACATGTAGTAAATTAAATGTATTATGCTATATAATGCCTACATAAATGCACAGTTCATATATTTAAAATGAATAAATGCAGCTTTTAGAGGTTTTGTTTATTGTTAGCTGGTTCTGTAATTCCTGCGTCCATGATTGTTATTAATTATAAAATCTTATTATAGAGATTCAGCAGCATTTCATGAACAATCACAGTGAACACACATTGTTTATTTTTACTAGGTTTCGATTTATCTTGAAATTTATGCACTTTATATCTTATACTTTAATATTTTAGATTTTATCTTCTTTGGATTATTCTTAAATGGATTGTAAATGCTCACATATTTCAGTTTTGTTAAGCTGCCATGTGAGTGTGGAATAAAGAGCTAGAAAGTGAGAGTTTTGCTAATATTACATTTCAGATTTATGCTAATATTACACACTATTGCAAAATTTTGTGTTCTTTTTAATTACTTTCCATCAGAAGTGTAAGGTTGGGACATGGAAAGTGTAAAAATGGTAATAAATAGTGCGGATGGTTAATTTGTGAAAGCGAGATGATGATACAATGCACTGATTTTTTTTTTTTTTTTTTGCATTTATTGTGAACTCCATTTTATCTAAGCAATTACTCCATTGCAGAACAGTTTAGTGATATTTTTTTGCCTGCTCAGAGTCACATCACTGTGCATGATGCACCTCCAGGACTTTAACAAAGCACACTTCATTTATTTGACTGAGATTTGTCGAATATTACAATATTTTAAACTTCTCATTACATCCCATCACCAAGTCTCAGATCTTACCTGTGTGTTTTTCTATAAATTTCCTAGCTCCTCAGTAAAGATCTGCACAAATCCAATGTACGTTGACTTTAATGTCTCTGTCTTTCCCTCTTTGTTTCTTAATGTCTGGCTGCGAGTGTGTGTTTCTGGCATGAAGTCACTGTTCCGACTGTCACACACCAAACAGGACCAGCAGCACTTTTACCTGAGTGACATCACAACTTGTTAGTAATAAGACGTTGCACCTTGTGTATAAGTGTATGTGGAAGTGTTTGTGGAAGTGTGTGTGTGTGTGTGTGTGTGTGTGTGTGTGAGGCATGAAGAATGCAGAATCAGACTGGTTTCACCGGTTCTAGAAACGGCTTCAGAACACAATATTGAGAATAGTTAGACTTATCGTTAATATTGCTAATTATTATCTAATTATATTTTAAATGAAGTTCATGTTAATTGGTCGGAGAAACACCCTGAAGTGAGATAGAGAGACTGGCAGTTATGAAATGTAAAACAGTCAGTGGTTTTACTAATAAAACAAAAGAATTTTAAAATCACGTTCTTTATTATTGTTGTTGTTGTTGTTGTTACACATAGATATTATATATTATATATCTAATATATAATAGATATTTGATATTATTAATTTAATATAATGTTATTTTTTGTATTTGAAATATTTTAGAACACTTGTTCAATTAAAATAAATAAATAAATAAATAAATAAATAAATAAATAAATAAATAAATAAAATTTATTTTAAAAATATAAAAATTTATAAAATTTATAAAATAAAATAAAAAAATATTTTATTTGTTAATAAAATAAATAATAAATAAATATATTTTTTTTATTTAAAAAAATAAAAATTATTTATAGTAATATTAATATCATACCTATTGGGGCTTTTATGTTATTGTTTTTTTATGCATACACAATATGTGTATACAGCAAACGCCAAACTTTTAAGAGACTTTATGCAATAGTGTAACTTAAATTGAAATAATAATAACAATAATAATAATAATAAATGATCTAAAGTTTGAATCTGGACTTCTACTAAATAGTGCACACGTAAGATAATCAAAACATCGTCATGCTCGAGCCCTAAATTGTCACTAGAGATGGAACAATACCACTTTTTCTTTTCCGATCCTGATACTGATACTGAAACCTTGAGTATCAGCCGATATCGATTTTCATCCAATATTTTTTTCTTTAAAAGCTACTAAGTATAAATATAAAGTATAAATATAATATAAAGAAACACTCAAGTCTCTTTATATATAAATATTTCCAGGATCTGACTGAACTGTTTTTTGTCCCGATATCTGAGCCACTATTTTTGGTTTGTATCGACATGATTCCTGTTAATTAATTATTAATTATGTTAATAACTTGGTACAAGGTGTATACACACACACAAACACACACACACACACACCCAAACAAACCTACCCAAACACACACACACACACACACACACATGCACACCACCAGACAGGCGTAATTATTTTGCAATGCCAGCAGGATTTTATTCCTCTTATACCACAGCAATTTGCCAACAACTGTACATTTTTTAAAAATTAAAGAACGACACATTGCACATTGTTCATCCCCGAGTGTATAAATGAAGCCCTGACATGGAATCGCCTCCCATCCATGATGTGTTCCCAGTGTTCCTGGGATCTGGGATCCGGATCCATCGCCATCCTGACCAGGACGAAGCGCTTTGGTGCAAAGCAAACTGATTACGATTAGAATGATTCCAATTGTACAAACTGCTAATTGAACCCACTGAACCCACTGCAAAATGTTTCCTCATGCTATTAAATACATACCTACGTAATAATCCCTGGCTGAAGTATGTAATCATATGACATTTTGGTAATAGGCTCATCAGAATAGCACTGTAAATATCTAATAGGACAATTAATATAATCATCACTTCACAATTTATTTTTTGCATTTCACAACTGGTTTTTGCAGCAGACTATTTTACCTTAGTGTCTGAATAGCTATAAAATCATAAACTATATAAAATATTTTAATATTAGCAATGTTGATGTTGATCATTTATTAGCATAATACTGTTCTGCATATAGAAAGAATGATAATAGATATATATAATTAACACAAATCCCCATAACAAATGCATTTTTAAACGTCTGTAGACTTAGTTTAATATCTGAGTCATATTAACGCTGTGTCACCTGCTGCTTTTTTAGCGTTGTTTCCGGAATTGGGCCAAAGGGCTTCGTCGCCTAAACAACGCCAAAGCAGATAGTATCGTGTTTTGTTCTCGAAGAACCTGTTTTCTTATAAAAAAAACATGAAAGTGGAACAATGTGCCAGTTGATTTAGAGCCCACATCCTGCTTTGTGTCTAATATGTACACAAGAATTGCAAACATTGGTGCACAAATACAGGTCGTTAAACGATTATGATCAGAAACACTCACCAGCAGGAGCTGTCTTTATTTCATAGTCATAAAACACCCTATATTGTTCAACTATATCTCTATATCGCTATATCGCTAAAACACCACTGTCTTTTTAATATAATGCCTGAGAGTCCTTTTCAGAAGTCAGAATACTCTGTACAATGTGCTGTGTCTCAACATGGCGGAGGTTCTTTTAGCGGTTGATGCTAAGTTTAATTACAGTGTCATTTTAGTCATACGGCACCTTTTATTAGTAATTTACCAACACATCTGAGGGAAATGTTGACGTTCCGGATGGATTTTGTCTCATTTCGACTGTCCTACTGTTTTTATATCGTGTATATAAAACTCTGAGTTGCTATGAGCTAGGTAGGTGAATTGTTAGCCTCAATCACTGCTAGTATGGAGGAATTTCCTGTTATCTATATCAATATCATTTGTTAATCAGTATTATATCAATCAGTATCTATGCAACAGTATTGAAAAGTGACCTTAAATCACCTCATGGATTAACTTTCAGAGCTTCATTTATATACTACACTGATCCATTTCTAGTACATTTAGAAGAGTGACTCTAGGTCTGTGGTCCTGCAGGGATGTTTCTGGGAGAACGGACTGGTGTGACCTTGAAGATGGAGTTTTTTTAAGGTGAAGGCTAATGTTGTTTTTGACTGAACTCTCGCCGCGGTTAAAACTAAGATAAGGCGGCAGAGAAATAATTGTGACGAGAGGCAGATGTGTGATTAAAAGAAAAAAGAGAAAACTCCATCCAATGAGATTATTGTTTTAGAATTGTATAAAAGCATGAGGCACGACTATGTAAATCAGATGCTCTGCAGACCATCTCGGCTTTGTTGTTTGATTCAATAAAGTCTATAGATTTTTGACATCCAGAACCCCTTGTCTTTGTAACTCATATTTCTTATTCTGATTTGCAGAAGTATTTGCCACGACACTAGCTTATGCTTAGCTCCCATATGTTCAAGTTGCGTAGCAACATTGTTCTCACATCTATAACCGTTTCTGTACTCAAACTTTAGATGTCAGTGTGTTCCAGGGCTTTGTTTCAGGAAATATGTGGCATCAAGCATCAAGTACCTGAAAAAAAATAGTCTCTCACTCACAGCACAACACCTAAATTTAGTAGGTTGTCACGTAGAGGAAAAAATGACATGAATTTCAGCATGACCCTGACCAGGATAAAGATAACAAGTCGCTATGCGGCATTTCACAAAAAAATACAAAAAAAACAATTATGTCACACTTTTACACTCAGTTGCATCTTCCTGCACGTCTCGTCACAACAATTTAAAAAAAAGAAGAAGTGAACAGAATGGCATGTGAAGGTAATACTCATATTTCAGGTTTTTATGTAGATTTCTCACGCAGCTAAAGTTTTAAATAATGAATTCTTGAAATAATTGAGGTTACCTCAGTAAAATGCTGCTTAGGTTTTTTTTTTTTTTTTTTTTTTGAAAATGAATCACAACAACTTTTAAACTTTTTTTTTTTTTTTACTGTCACTTCCTGGAAGGTCACATGCCACACCAAGGGATGCGTGCCACATCGTGCAACATGTTAGATATGTCAAAAAAAAAATGCAGTTGAGGTTTCAAAGATCTAAAGTTACGACTCAGGCCAAGTATTTTCCTGGTGTACTTCCAATTTTTTACACACACCTTCAAACACCCACCCACACCCACACCCACCCACATACACACACCCACATACACACACACGCACGCACACACACACACACACACACAATGGAATTGCATTCCAAACAGTATTAGACATGTTTTGATTGCGAGTATAAAACATAGGTGTGAGCGAGAGAATATTTTAAGGAAGAAGTAATCCCAAACACAATGCCACGGTACGGTTATTGATTTAATGTGTCATAATCTGAAATAAATTATAATCTACAAAATCGCGTGATTTTCCATCACATGTTCTATCATGCTCTGACATTCCTGCCAGCTTTGGCACACGATTCCCCTTCAGGAATACAATCCAACCCTAATTACATATAAAACTGACAATCTCGGAATTATACCTGTAATTAAAGCCAGTAATTCTGAAATGACTCATACAAGGTGGTACGCTACCAAGCAGTGCTTATCTTAATCAGCTTTCATCACTTTCCCACGGATATGTTTTAATTCAAAACCTCAGATCTGGTAAAATATCATAGCCTGATATCTTAACAATATAAATGCTGTTTTTTTCCCCCCAAAACAAATATAGTATATATACAGTCAGGTCCATAAGTATTTGGACAGTGATGCAATTTTCGTAATATTGCCTCTGTACACCACCACAATGGATTTGACATGAAGCAATAAAGATCGGATTGAAGTGTAGACTTTCAGCTTTAATTCAAGGGGTTTAACAAAAATATTGCATTAACCGTTTAGGAATTACAGCCATTTTTTTTTTATACAGAGTCCCTCCATTTTCACAGGTTCAAAAGTAATTGGACAAACTAACATATTTATAAATATAAGGATTATTTTTAATACTTGGAGGCAAATCATTTGCAGTCAATGACTACCTGAAGTCTAGAACCCATGGACATCATCGAATGTTGAGTTTCCTCCCTGGAGATGCTTTGAGTTGCTTTTGCAGTATGTTTAGGGTCATTATCCATCTGTACTGTGAAGTGCCATCCTATCAGTTTTGCAGCATTTGGCTGAATCTGAGCAGAAAGTATAGCTCTATACACTTCACAATTCATCCTGCTGCTTCTCTCAGCAGTCACATCATCAATAAACACCAGTGACCAGTTCCATTAGCAGCCAAACATGCCCATGCCATAACACTGCCTCCACCATGTTTGACAGATGATGTGGTATGCTTTGGATCGTGAGCCTTTCCTTCTCCATACTCTTCTCTTCCCATTATTCTGGTACAAGTTGATCAGAACATGTCAGGATTATTTTTAGAGGTTTTTTTTTTTTTAGTCTAATCTTTTTTTAGTCTATTGGTGGTTTGCATCTTGAGGTAAACCGTGTATATTTAGTCATGAAGGCGTCTCTTGTTTGTGGATTTTGAGAATGATAAGCCTACTTCCTCCAGAGTGTTCTCAACTTGATTAGATGTTGTGAAGGGGTGTTTCTTCAACAAGGAAAGAATTCTGTGATCATCCGCTTTAGTTGTCTTCCGTGGCTTTCCAGGGCTTTGGGTGTTGCTGAGCTCGCCAGTGCATTCCTTCTTTTTAGGAATGTACCAAACTGTTGACTTGGCCACTCCTAAAGTTTCTGCTTTTTCTGATAGGTCTGTTTTATTTTTTCAGCCTAATGATGGCCTCCTTCATTTGCATCCACACCTCTTTGGATCGCATATTGATCAGCTACAAATGCAAATTCAACACTTGGAATCAAGTCCAGACCTTTTATCTCTTTCATTTGTCATGAAATAATGAGGAAACAGGCCACACCTGGCCCTGAAACTGATTATCAGGCAATTGTCCAAATAATGCTGAAACCGTAACCAAAGTCACCAAGTCTAATGACCAGGAATTCCACAAAGCTGGAGAAACACCAAAAACTGAGGAACTGGTGAAAATTCAACACAAACTTTAAGGATCATGAATTTTCAGATGGTGAAGTGACTTCAACAGGTTCTAAGAATTATGTAATCAAAGCAATCTCACTCCCGAAGAGCGCCATCTAGGAAAAGGAAAAAAAAATACAGTTCCACACCTTCAACCTAGCTGTTGAGTGTTATTTCTTTAAAGCTGTCATTGTCAAAAATGTATGTGGTATATGAGGGATAAACACTTCAGGATGTGCAGGAAAATAATCAGCTTCAGGTGGTAACAGTAACTCCACTTCATCACACCACCCTGTCGTTGCAGTAATTATTTTTCTATAGCAGCATCTGAGCATTTTTAAAAATAGCCATGCTTCAAATATTTTTAAACTGATTACATTTAATTAATTTGCTGTGTAATTTTGCCTAACAGGGTGGTGGGTGTGTGTGTGTGTGTGTGTGTGTGTGTGAGGAGAACATGCAAACTGTCATGAGAAAACTATATAAAATATTTAAAATTATTATACTTTATTCCTATTAAAAACAAAAATGAGTGTTAGGGCACAAACAAAGAGGCCTTATGGGTTCTAGAGTTAAAAAAAAATCTATGAAAATTGACCTGAGTATACTTTTTTAATTTTTTATTTTTTAGAAAGAATATACAGAATGTAACTGGAATAAGATTAAAGATTAGCATGTTGTTGTTGTTGTTGTTGTTGTTTTTGCATATAGTATGTTACAGTGAGAACCTTGTGCCAAATATTCATTTACTTTAAATAAAATAAAATAAAAATAAACACATTGGAAATTTTCTGACACTGGGCACATCTAGGTTAACAGGTTGCATCAGTTTACTGACTCACGGCATAGAAATTCACATTCTCTCTGATATGAATAGCGTGCACATTGTGTAATTGATTGCTCATTGCCAGTTAAAAGTGACTTTTCAACTTAAGATTTTTGTGGGGAAAGTTGAAACAGCTTGAAAAGTCATTTGAATGACTATGGAAAATTTCCAGAATTATTGTTTTAACCAGACCATTGTGTGTATCTGGTAAGTTTACATGACTTACCAGGTGCTAAAGGTGTTTAGGATTTTCTTTATTATTATTATTATTATTATTATTATTATTATTATTATTGTTGTTTTTGCTGGAGCTATTAGGCAGTGACATCTGGTCATGATATTAGGTGGTAGGGTTTAAATTTAATGTCTAATATCTCCATCTTGGCAGAGAAAATATTAGGGCTGAGCAATAGATTATATCACGAGGTCTCATCAATGGCATAACAAGATCACTTCTTCATAACATTCTGTGTATTTTTTCTTACAACCATTTGTGTTGCAGTCGCACTTAGTTCCACAAAAAAAACTAAGATAATCAGATTTAAGCCTTTTGCAAATAAACTGATGTTTGATGCCTAAAATGAAACCTTATACTGATGTCTTTTTATCTTTGAAAGACAGGAGAGAAAATAATTTCACCCAAAATATTTTCAGTGATGTCACACAGACGTACTGGAGTGAATTCCTGTCATCTATAAACATGAAGTAAACTTCACAGCGTAGCTGAACACTGGAATATGATATGGAGGCGGCCATCTTGGACAGCCACATTCCTTTTATTCCCTCAGTGCAGTTTCATATCAGGGCAGAATTCACCAGAAAAATGGAAGTGATTCAGATGATAATATAGAGATAGGGCTGCTTTGAAAAAGAGCAGAGGTAAAACTAGATCTGGTGGAGAAAGAGCAAAGGTAAGACTCTAAATATGTGTCTGACTGCATTTAAAGGTGCAGTAGTCAATTTCTTTTAAATTCATATTTGTATAAATAACCTGGAACATATGCAAAACATGATAAAATATAAAGATGTAAGCCATGGCCTCAGCACAAGTGTGTTAAGGATTTACCTTCTGTTAGTCATTTTATAGACACTCTTCTTCTTCTTCTTCTTCTATATATATTCACTCTTAAATCCTATTTCTCAAATCTGTATCTTTCAGATATTTAAACAGTATTTTATACACTCTTCTTTATTTAAATCCTTATTTAAATCCTCATTTATTTGAATCCTTATTTACTTGAATCCTTATTTAAAAGACTCTGCAGTGACAGATTCCTATAGATCTTATTGCATCTATAAATTGTACTCTTTCATTCTCACAACCTTCACACTTTATTAGGACATTCTCAACTGTTTCAGGTTCACTATCACTTTTTCTTTGCCACATCCCGTTTACAGATGCTTTAATTAGTCCTTTTACTTCCATTTTACTCACTGGAGCATTAAACTCTGTTTAATGTGTTTTAGAGCATGTTTTGCTACGTGATCCACCTCCTCATTACCTTCTACGCCTACATGAGCAGGTCCCCATAAAAAGGAAACGACTGCTCTTGATTAATATTTCCTGAACAGACTTTGTAGTATATCTGATAAAATATCCTGCCTCGATGAAGATTTATCACTCTTTAAACTCGAGAGTGCTGAATAAGAATCAGAACATATCACTTATAGACACTCTAATCTACAGACCACTGTAGGGCTGGGGGGCGGGGCTTTGTGAATGTGGGCGGGGCTTGGGCGGGGTCAAGGAGGGCTCTAATCCACCTATTTAACTGTTAGAGGCCTAATCTTAACTAATGCACCTTTAAGAGGGACACTGCAATATATCTATCTATCTATCTATCTATCTATCTGTCTGTCTGTCTGTCTGTTTGTCTATCTGTCTATCTATCTATCTATCTATCTGTCTGTCTGTTTGTCTGTCTATCTATCTATCTATCTATCTATCTATCTATCTGTCTGTCTGTTTGTCTATCTATCTGTCTATCTATCTATCTATCTATTTATTTATTTATTAAGGATAAGGTTTGGTATTGGGTAATGTGTAGTATTTATTTTGAGGACAAAAGAGGACCATATTTCTATGTAAAAAAACAAAAAAAAACAAACAAAAACAAAACAAACAAAAAAAAACATGATATTTTAAAATGACCAAAAAAAAAATATATATATATATATATATATATATATAAAAGTAAATACAATAAATATGACAATTAATTACATTTATACATTACTTACAATAAATCAATCGATTTTAACTCCCTATAATAATAATAATAATAATAATAATAATAATAATAATAATAAAGGTTAAAAAATGTACTCGCAGCATTTCCCGACTTTCCTTGCGGCTCAATTCGTCACGTAGAGAGAATCCCTCGCAGCCAATAGGAATCGAGCATGACACTCGTTCTGACCAATCAGCGCCGTGCTAATGTTAAAGCACTTTAAAAGGGGGGATATTTGAAACTAAACAACTCAGCTTGTCCTTCAGTCGCAGCTCGCTGTGTTCCTCTATCCGGCGTCGGATCTGTTAAATAACACTTTTAATACCAGATAGACATTTTAACCTGAGTATATAGATGCATAAATATCTAAGACTACGTTAGATATTGTTTCTGTAACCGGTCGCTTTTTATATACGTGTTATTTTTTTGGATTAGCGTTAGCATTATTGCTAACTTGGCCAGCTAGCCGGTCAAGCTAGCAAGACAGCATTTAAGCTCAACGCTTTCGTTCTGAACTGCTGAAGAAGATTTAAGATTGAAGACGCTGTAAGTATTTTATATAATGTCGACTATTTGGAGATGTTAACCACACATTGCTTGGATTTAAATCTATGCTCGGTTTATTCGCTAGTAAATGACTCACAGGGTGTGTGTCAATCGCTCAGTGTGTAACATTAAGTGCACTATGTAGGGTGTATAAGCTATTCATTTATGTTGTACCTAGTGTCCCTAGGTAGGGAGGATTCACTGATTTGGGACTCGGACACTATAACGTGCCGTTAACATTTTTTAAACTTGTAAATCCCTATCTGGATAACTAGCTAATTTACCCAGCACTAACAAGTTAACTAACTAGCAAGTGGACGATTGTTGAAAAGTGTTTTATTTTTAATAATCAATTGGATGCCTAGAGCTATAAAACTTTCTAACTAATGTGACCTTAAATGTGAGAATTATGTCGATTTCACTAATAGTAATGTTTACTAATATCACACTTTTCCTGTACTTTCAAATTAAAGTGTTTTTAGATATAAAAGATTAAAGTTTTTGGTGATTTTAAAGATTCGATCTGTTTGGTCAGAAGGAAGTAGTTCCGGCCGCAGGGCGAATCACAGGGTGAGATTCATGCGCGCTGTCGTTTCTATAGCAACAGCTCATCCTTCAGGGTTTAGATCTGATGCCAAGCTGGTTACAGACATCGAACCCGGCGTACGCTGCACGCAAAGCACTTAATCTTTACGTTAAAAAGTTTGTCGGACGATGTTGCGAGTGAACTTGTGCTGATTTTTAACGTTATTAATACGTGGTGTTTAGCGTTACTTTACTTTTCCTCACCGCGTGCCTCTGTTTTAGGAGATGGATCCTGCTGCTAGGATCAGATCATCCAAGGACCTGATGATTCAGAAAGCAGACAGTGAAAAGGTAAAAAACAAAAAGAACAAATTATATGTATATATACATATACACACAGTACTGTGCAAAGTGTGTGTTGGCACCCTATATATATATTTTTCAGTACAAACTTTGTTATAGATGTTTATTTTCTGACTTCTACATTATTGATTCAGTACAAAAACATTTTAGATTCCAA
>CM040468.1:24763057-24776945 GCA_022758105.1 Pangasianodon gigas | reverse complement strand
TTTTTTTTTTTTTTTTTTTTTTTTTTTTTTTTTTTTTTTTTTTAAAAAGGCAGCCATTTCCCTTAGGATAACAGGAAAGAAATGGAAGGTGTGAAAGCAGCCTTATTTATGGCAAAAGCCATATTTCTCAATTCTAAATGTCGCTAATTCCTGCTTGAAGGTTAATGAAGCTCATCAGCTGGTAATTATGAGGACAAGAGCGCTAACGATGGCTAAATACAAAAGCGTCTGCGGGTTTTCAAAAGTACTACGCTCTCGGATACGAGTGAGGCTTTGGGGGGAAAAAAGATTAAAGAGGAATTTGGAGTTTAAACTGGTTATACGTGTAAATAAAGATTACAGCACATCACAAACATTTCTTATTCACCATGTATTTAAAACAAACCAGCTGTTTAAACTTAAACCATCTGTCCGCTTCTCCCCCGCGCTTCAGGAAGCCGTGGAGTCTGGAGAACTTCGACATCGGCAGGGCTCTCGGGAAGGGCAAGTTTGGAAGCGTGTACTTGGCCAGAGAGAGACAGACCAAGTTCATCCTGGCCCTGAAGGTGCTTTTTAAAAAGCAGCTGGAGAAAGCCGGCGTGGAGCACCAGCTCAGGAGAGAGGTGGAGATCCAGTCGCATCTCAGGTGTGTGCGGACGTGAAATTCTTTCAGCGACGCAATCTGGTGATCGAGTACGTGAGCTAAAGTCTCTCTTCACCTCACAGGCATCCCAACATCCTGCGTCTGTACGGCTACTTCCACGACTCTGCGCGCGTCTACCTCATCCTGGAGTTCGCTCCTAAAGGCGAGCTGTACGGAGAACTGCAGCGCTGCAGGATGTTTGATGACCAGCGCAGCGCCACGGTGAGAACACGCGTCACGTTCAGTCTGTAATTGATTTAATTCGCTGTTTTTAGAAAGCAAGAAGGTTTATTTAAACTGTCGGTTTAATGCTGAAAATCCCAGACATGAAACAGGACACGATTTTTCTTTTTAAAAACGTGACTTAAGGACACATCTGAGTGGGCGGGGCTTCCGTTTTATCTTTAAGTCCCACAGCCTTTTTCGGAAAAGTGAGCGTTCCAAAATAAAACGTGGAATCAAATCAGGACGCTAGAAGGACGACTTCCTGCCCGGAGCCAAAGTCTGTGTGATCATCTTTCAAAAATCTAGTTATTTTATATTGTTACTGTTACCGAGTTACTGTTACCACTGCAAAGTTGATTGTTTTCCTATCACGGCACATCCCTGAGTGTTTTATTCCTCTTGTACCGCAGCCGTTTGCCAGCGATTACAATTTTAATTTATTAAAATTATATCACCAGCTGCTCTTTTCCCCCATCTCTCTCTCTCTCTCTCTCTCTCTTTTTAAAAAATAAAAAATGCCATTTGTCGTGTTCCTGATTAATCACAAAGCGTAAACTCCTCTGACCCAAAGATGTCAGAAAATTGAAACATACGGCTTTACCTCTGACTGTTCCAAAGCACTGACACTGGAGACTCCTTCCATAAGTTAATTGAATTACAGAAAACGTTACCATATCAACGATTACACGCGTTTTTTTTTTTTTTTTTTTTTTTTTTTTTTATCCATTTATGTCCTTCAAGCCCCTGTGAATGAGCTGCTGCTACAGAAACGATAACATATTAGAGCTTTTGTTATAAACCTGTGCTGCTATATAAAAGTAATTAACATTAATTAACTTCTGACCAATCAGAATCCCGAATTCAGCAGCGCCGTGGCGTAAAGACGCGATAGTGGCCGGGATTCGATTAAAATGAAAAGGCCTGCTTGTCAAAGTATGTTGTGCTTATTTACGAGCGTTGTATAAAAGTATGTTGTGCTTATTTACGAGCGTTGTATAAAAGTATGTTGTGCTTATTTACGATCGTTGTATAAAAGTATGTTGTGCTTATTTACGAGCGTTGTATAAAAGTATGTTGTGCTTATTTACGATCGTGTTGATTATAATCAAAGCCAATCCTACCCGTGGGTTGCATTTCTGCGGGAACACGCAGGACGAGTTCTTTCAAAGCAGAACTATTTGAAATCTGCAATTAAGCGAATGCTTGCACTTACACAGTGTGCTGTGATATAATTTTCCCTTGTTTTCCCCATGCGTGGTTTTGTGACAGCATATCATTTAACACCACAAAAGTACAACGTTCATGGGCGTCGCCTAAATGAATAGCGAGCTATTTTAACATTTTACACTTTGGTCTGATGAACACAAAGCAGACATGCAGGTTTTTATATAATCAGCTGGTGCGGTGCGATGTTGAATATAACCTGATGAGGAAACTCTAATCGGAGAATATTATATTTATTTATTATGATCATTCCGAGGTCTGTGAAACTAGTGCAGGCTGAAGGTGATCCCCTGATCCTCTGATTTTTAAACAGTGCTGTAGTTTTGCTGCACACTGCTGCTGCACTGTTTTGGGATTTAATGTCCTTATTTGAACATTTTTCTTTTGAAGTTATAGAGTGTAAAGATTTGAAGATTTGCGCTTCCCAAAAAACGATGCCCAAGTTCCAGCCTTGTTTCAGTATACTTTCCACACGTATACGGATATTTTGGAAAACATTGTTTTATTTTTTCTTTTCGTCCACGTGAAGAACAAACGAAGCTTTTTTTGAAAACGGGTTTTAAAACCGTGCTCGCCGTTTTTTTTTTTTTTAAATCACACACGTCACGGCTGCCGTTCAGGTTGTTACTTTGCACTCTGTAGTTTTTTATATGATAAAGTGTTTGAGGTTTTATTATTACACCTTCATGCGGAGGACACGACATGATCAGCGCTACGAAGCGCACTGAGAACGCAGATTTTGCCTGAACACTTGGCATTCCAGTGTAACCTAAAGCAGCAGTAGTTAGTAGTTCCACCTCATCTTCAGTCCACACGTGAATCCTCGTGTTTGTCGTTTTTCTTTTCAGAACTTCTGGCCAGACCCTGAACAAGATAAAGTAATAACTAAAGAATGAGTGAATGGATTTTCTAGCCATGTTAGTGGTTTTTCCACATTTTCTCTTCTCTGCTCGTTACGTTATTCTTGAAACGCTGTTCATGTGATCTTTTTATTTTTTTTAAATTTATTTATTTATTTATTTATTTTTTTGGCTGCTCACGCTGAACATCCTGTAAACACACTCGGTGCCGTTTTGTCTTTACTCATCTTCACCGGTCTACTGTAAAGACTTATAATCCCCCTATCCGGTGTCGCTCAGAAATCATCAAATTCCTCTTTGGTGTCGTCTCAGGGAGGTTGTTTTTGCCACTGGCAAGTCATTAACTCACCATAAATCTACGTCCGGGTTTCTGTAAAGCTGCTTTGTGCCAGTGTCTATTGTTTAAAGCACTATACAAAGTAAACTGAATTGAGAAGGCCTTCTGACTTTCTTTTAATAGTTGTTTATAATAGTAAATAGTTTATGACTTTAGCTGCAAGCACTTTGTTTTCAAACTGAGGTTAGGGACGGGCAAAACAGCTACACGCTTGGAACTAAACTGCTACACGTTTGTATTATTCTTTGAGAAATTGGGTTATAATGTGGTTTTGTGGTTTTTTTTTTTTTTTTTTTGTAGTATATAATGGAGCTAGCTGATGCTCTGTACTACTGCCATTCAAAGAAAGTCATCCACAGAGACATTAAACCTGAGAATCTGTTATTGGGAGCAAACGGGGAGCTGAAGATCGCAGATTTCGGGTGGTCCGTCCACACGCCGTCCTCAAGGTATGATTTTATTTACTCGAGCGATCAAGGTAATGTGCTGGCGATATCCGTCTCTCCAGTATTCATGTCACACTTTAACATTTCCTTGCTGATTTAATGCATTACGTGTTATAAAGGTGAGACTTTAATAATCCCCTGTCTTAATTCTTTTGGGTTTTGGTTGACAGGAGGTCTACGCTATGCGGCACGCTTGACTATCTTCCTCCAGAGATGATCGAGGGCAAAACCCACGACGAGAAAGTGGACCTCTGGAGTCTGGGCGTCCTCTGTTACGAGTTTCTGGTCGGGAATCCTCCTTTCGAGACGAAGAGCCACGAAGAAACGTACCGCAAAATCTCCAGGGTAAGAGTGAGGAGCTTGTATTTGCAAAATCGGTCGGAACCAAATCGAGACGAGACGGATAAATGATCTTCTGAGTGCTGTCGGTGACGGTGACGACTCCTGTTTGTGTACAAATGATTAAGAATCTAAAATTTCAATCACATTGGATACTATATAGACTGCGTTCGAGATCGTCTGCTGAATTCTGGATTCTGATTGGTCAGAAGGTGTTGGTTAATGTTCTTTATACAACAGTGGGTTTGAATGCTTTAGTCTGATTGGTTAAAAAAATCTTTGATATGGTGAAGTTTTCTGTAAGGAGACATTTATTTAACATTTGTAGAAGGAGTCTCCAGTGTCAGCGCTTTGTAACAGTCAGAGGTTAAGCTGTAACTTTCAGTTTTCCGACATCTTCAGGACAGAGGAGTTTACGAACTTGTTTTGCAGACGTTTCACAAAACTAAATGCAGCTATAAATGGATGAAAGTATGATGTGTCGTCCTTTAATAAATAAATCATCATCGATGGCAAGTTTGTTTTATAAAAGGAATAAAACACATTGGGACATGCTGTTTTAGGAAACTAATCAACTTTCGCTTCATCACTCCACTCCGTTGTTTTATTCCTTACTTTACGTTTCAGCTGGTTGCTTATAAATCCAAATATTTCTGAAGTTAAATATCAGTTTAATAAGTGCCTTGTAATTTATAATGTGAGCGTTTTTTCGTCCCTTTTTGCAGGTCGAGTTCACTTATCCGCCCCACGTGAGCGAGGGCGCCAGAGACCTGATCAGCAGACTCTTGAAACACAACCCGATGCACCGACTCCCCATCCAAGGAGTCCTGACTCATCCCTGGGTCGTGGAAAACTCCACCAAGAAGCCGACTAGTTTCCCTCGAGCCGCTAAAGAGTCTCAGTGAGCACGCTGCGTGGCCCAAACACAAACTATGGATTAGAGATGCTGAGAAATGGCAGTAATTCCTGAGCCTGGCTGCCTTTCACTCCCCTCCTCGTGTGCACGTCACATTTCCCTCTCCTGTCTTCATTCTCTCCTTCCTTCCTTCCTGTAAATATTTAACTGTTCAGAATTATGAAAATGTACCTGTTATTACTTGAAACAATAAATCTGTTTTTAAGCGTTGAAAGTGTTGCCTACAGTAAGGGAGGTTCATGGAGCTTTTAAAAGTACAATGATTTATTTCAGCATTCTAGCACCCACAGTTTTTCCCAAACAAGATAGGAAGGCAAACTAATTATGTAATTATGATGAACATGTGGCCAGTTTGCAGTCCTTCAGTAATATGAAGTGTTCATTCATTCTCCAGAAAGGTGCAATATGTGAATGTGATCTGATTTTGCTGGGGGATTTGTGGGTTTATGTGTTGAGCATTTGTATTTTGAAACATTTCACCACACCACTATTTAAAAAGCTACACTGAAACAACTTTATATGCTTGTTTATTGCAAAATAAATAATGTTGAATATTCTCCTCCTGCTCTGAGTCCATTTTAATTTATCAGTGTGTTTGTGTGTTAAGAATGTGTCACTTGTGTAAAGAAGAACAATCACCAGTCAAAATATTGCAAACTTTGTCTGGTTCAGAGAAATAAAATAGCAGTGAGCCGTTTGGGAGTCGAAAGCCTCGATGAGCAGAGTCGATTGATCTGAATCACTGAAAAGACTCATAATTCTCATTGCTAGTGACAGTCGCATGCGAGTCGACGCTTTGAAGTGGTTCTTTTAGGTGAACTTTGGGAGCTGACTCGTAATTAAGTAGAGCTTTTTTTTTTTTAAAGATTTGGGCAAGATAACGAGTGGATCCTGTGATGATTTCGCTGAAAAATGATCAGTACTTTGTATTCATGATTCAGTATTGATTCATACAGTGAATCATCTGAATTGGAGTTGTTTGGCACAGTATAACCATTTAGAGCCTTATAATGCTATCTTGATAACCAGGCAGAAGATAAGGGTTTAATTGAACATTGTGAAAGAGCAATAGGTGTAAACCAACGGCTCTGGTTGTTTTAAAAAAATAAAAATAAAAAAATTAGCAACGAGCCATTTGGGAGTCGAAAGAATCGATTCTTCTTGGTGAGCTGAGCCAACTGGAGCTATTCAGTGAAAAGAGTAGATTTTCAGTGGTCGAAAATGTACTTTTAGTGTGGATGGAAAGGCAAAATGGATTAGAAAAGATGTGTTTTCAAATATATCTGTGTTAGTGTGGACTAGATCTAAGTTTCTCCAGGTTATTTGCATACAATTGGAAGTGCCACTGAAAGACAGATCTTTCTTGTGTTTCTTGTTCTGCATTCAGGATTTCTGACCTGACCTGAGAAAAGGAAATTGAAGATTAAGATATCAATCAGACAATGATGACACAACCTTGGAAGAGCTGTTAAAGAAGAAAATTAATTTCTAATAGTATACAGTACATAACATAAAGCCAATAAGGTGTTTCTCTCTCTCTCTCTCTCTCTCTCTCTCTCTCTCTATTAAAGTCAAGTCAAAGTCAAAAGGTTGTTTTATTGGCATGACAAATGTTACCATTTGTATGGCCAAAGCTTGGATATAGACTTTGGGTACAAGTTAGAAAATAACTACAGAAATAAATAAATAGAAACAAATGTACATACATAGTCTACACTTTATTATGTTTGTTTGTATGTATGTGCATGTCTGTTTTTATTTTTTATTTCTATATAGTTCTGTTATCTTGGCATTCAATGTGGACAGCAAAGGAAGAATTTCATTGTTCAGGGAAACTTGGTTTCCTCACTGTGCACATGACAATAAACGCTTTGAATCTTGAATCTTTGAATCTTCAACAATACAGTCAAAAAGAGACACTAGTAATGGATTGAAATGTATCAGTCAGGATTTAGTCCTCATCATAACACAGAGACAGCACTGGTTAAAGTGGTAAATGACCTACTACTGGCCTCTGATCAGGGTCGTGTCTCCTTGCTTGTGTTGCTTGACCTTAGTGCAGCTTGTGATATCATTACTCATACTATTCTCCTTGAGAGACTAGAAAATGTTGTAGGCGTTAAGGGAACGGCCCTTTCCTGGCTCAGGTCTTATTTGACTGATCGTTATCAGTTTGTAGATGCAAATGGTGACTTCTCTACGCAAACTAAAGTAAAGTTTGGTGTTCCGCAAGGTTCTGTTTGAGGCCCACTGCTCTTTCCTTTATATATGCTACCTCTGGGCAAAATTATTCATAAACATCGTATTAGTTTCCACTGTTATGCCACACAGTTGTATGTCATCAGCCAGATGATAGACACCAGCTTAATAAAGCTGAGGAATGTGTAAAGGACATTAGACACTGGATGCTTCTTAACTTCCTTTTACTTAATTCTGGCAAGACAGAAGTAATTGTACTAGGACCACATGCAGCTAGAAGTAAGCTTTCTGATTACATAATAACTCTGGATGGTGTTTCTGTTTCATCATGTGCAGCAGTAAAAGACCTTGGTGTGATTATTGACTCCAGTCTTTCATTTGAAGCTCATGTAGACAATATTACTAGGATCGCTTTCTTTCATCTCAGAAATATTGCTAAGATAAGAAATATAATGTCACTACATGATGCAGAAAAACTAGATCATGCTTTTGATACCTCTAGGTTGGATTATTGTAATGGCTTACTGTCTGGATGTTCCAGTAGGAGCATAAACAAGCTCCAGTTAGTCCAGAATGCAGCAGTGAGAGTCCTTACTAGAACCAGAACATATGACCACATCACCCCTATCTTATCCACACTGCATTGGCTCCCAATTAAATTTCGTATTGATTATAAAATACTACTATTGACCCTTAAAGCACTGAATGGTCTCGCGATTCAGTACCTGAGTGAACTTTTGGTCTTTTATGATCCGCCACGCCTACTTCAATCAAAAGGTGCAGGCTCTTTGTTGGTACCTTGAATAGTGAAGGCTGCAGCAGGGGGTAGAGCTTTCTCTTACAAAGCCCCACAGTTATGGAACAGCCTTCCGGTTAGTGTTCGGGGCTCAGACACAGTCTCAGTGTTTAAGTCTAGGCTGAAAACGTATTTGTTTAGTCAAGCCTTTTGTGAATAGTTTTTTTCTTAGGTAAAGGAGCAGATCTGGAGGGTTCACAGGCATAGAGTGTGGTAGTGAACTGGGATGTTTGGATGCTGTCGCCCCCCCCACTCTCACGCATTCACTCAGGTTTGTTGATGGTGGAGTGGCTGGTTGCTTTATGTCCCAGGACTCCCTCATGTCTGTGTTAGCTTCTGGCTCTCCCGTTTGGTCCCTGCTTGCACTCTGCACACAAAGAACATTGTCCTTAAACATTACGGGACCAAAAGCTTTCCTAACAATCTCTCTCTCTCTCTCTGTCTCTCTCTCTCTCTCTGTTGAGCTACACATGCTACTCCTGCCTGATCCATCCTGATGCCCTACTTCTGGTTGGATTTCTCATCACTTGGAAACCACTTGCTGCTGCTGAGAATGGCCCACACGCACAGCTTAAAGTTGCATGAGATTACTGTGGATAGTACCACTTAGAAACCATGAAGATGGCTCTGGACTTCAGTTGCTTAGATAACTTTAGGACTGCAATTCCCATGAACAGTATTGCACTCAAGCCTCAGTGAACAGTTGATAACTTCCACAAAATAGATTTAAGTGTAAACTATAATGAACTTTCTTGTTTTTTAACCATGAAGTACACAGTTATAGAAGGGAATTATTATTCCACCACCAGAAAACAAAAACTTTTAGATGTTTGTTATCTCAGTGCCAAGTCTGAATTTTGAATTCCACTGTATAATTTTGGAGAAATAAACACATTTAAACACATTTCCATTGATGGCAGCTGTATACTGCCCCCTAGTGGCTCTAGGCTGAAAAATCCTTCTCTCACTGTATATCCTCTGTCCTTTTATTTAGCTTTTACAGCATAAATATATATACATCTCAACATTTAAAATAAATACGTAACAATAAAGCATAATATCTGTCTAAGTTATCGACCTAAACCATACAAACAATGTATAAAATAGTTATTTTTGTACTCATGTCATGTGTTATTTCTTTAAATGCAGTATTAGGAGAGTAATGTTCTCGTGCAGCAGAGTGGCGCAGCGGAAGCGTGCTGGGCCCATAACCCAGAGGTCGATGGATCGAAACCATCCTCTGCTAGCTTTTTTTTTTTTTTTTTTTTTAAATTAATAATTTTTTTAACGAACGTACATCATATGTAATAATTACATGATAAAATGATCACTGACGACAAATCAATTATAAAAGCAATTACTGTAACATAGTAAAGTATTTAAACATGGCCTCATCCAGCACTCAGTGCACTTTAGTGTACAGTTCAATTCAATTCACTTGAATTCTGTGTTGAATTGAATTCTACAGAGTTGAATACTGGAGCTGTAGGCTGAACCCAGTTAGAATTAATGTGGATTGAATAATAATATTTTTATTGACGCTGTATGGAAGACATAACCTGACATTACAATATCAATAACAGCAAAGTCAGTCATGCTTTATCCTGTAGAAGCGTTATAAATATAAATATAAATAATAATATTAATAAAAAAAATAACTCCAGAGAACTCAATTTACAAGCAGCCAATCAGGGCGGAGCTTTGGCTCTGACGCCAAAAACCGCTCCTGTGTGATGACGTCATCTCCAGGCGACACCGGTTACCACATTGCTGATGAGGAGCAGCTAGGTTAATGCCGATTTTAAACTTAACAAAACTGACACTTTGTGAAGTGTTATTGGTTTTATGTAAAATTAAGAAACATTGAGAGGTACTTATACTTTAATATTTAATGTTTAATATTGATTTCCTGCCGTTCTTTTGATGACAACATGCCAAAATTAAGTGAGTTGGTCTAACCGGAGTCTCTGCCTGTTCGATCTGCAGAAATATTTCACCACTAGAAATCTTTAATCTCGACCTCCGGAATGAAGTGTCATTACGAGGTGCTGGGTGTGAAAAGGGACGCAGGAGACGATGAGCTGAAGAAGGCCTACCGCAAATTAGCTCTCAAATGGCATCCAGGTGGGTCAGAGTGCTCCTGTCTGTCCTCCTGTGTGTTACTGCACTCATTCTTATCCACTCTTCATCTTCTTCATGTTCTATAGTAACAGCTCATTCACAGCGACTTGTGGTCACTACACACTTCACACTACACTACACTACACTACCTGTGGTCACTGCACATAAACAGATTAAAAAAACGTATGATTGTTGATATTGTGAATTTGTCTGTAAGGAGATGTTTATTTAACATTGATGGAAGGAGTCTCCAGTGTCAGCACTTTGTAGCAGTCAGAGGTGAAGCTGTAAATTCTTCAGACATCTTCAGGACAGTTTTTTTGTCTTATTAACTTTGAGAGAGAGAAAAAGGGAGGCTGGTGAAGGAACGACTGTTTATAGCTGCTGTAACTTTAATTAGAACAGGGAATAGCTTGTACTGTATTGTGGACATTCCACAACATAACTGTAACTATAAATGGATAAAAAAGTATGACATGTTTCATCACCACCCTGTGTCACTCAGTATTTTACTATAACAGTAACACACACACAGTGTTTATTACTTCCTTATGTTATATTGAAAAGGGGAATGAAAACGTATGAACTGAGATCATTTTATTTATTTTTTTTCACTGTTAATATCATGACATACACCATTTGATCATTTTTGTTCTTTGTTAAAATGAAGGAACATTTGTGAAACCCAACACACACAAATTTCCCTTTTTATTTTGTTCTAAGGGTGTACAAACTATTGCACTTGCTCATGTTGTAAGAGGTCATGGCGTGCGTGTATGAGAGCGATGACATGAATTGCTGATTTCAGATAAGAACCTGGAGAACGCAGAGGAGGCAGCGGAGCAGTTTAAACTGATCCAGGCAGCGTACGATGTTCTCAGTGACCCACAGGAAAGAGCCTGGTGAGCGCCGCTTTAATACCACGCTTCATAACACACATTGCGATACGAACACGTAATAATGTGCTGGTGCACGTCAGCGGCGGGGAGAAAGATCAGACAAGAGATTGTTGGGAATGAAATTGTAAAACTGATGCTAGAGTTGGTGATGACCTTTTCAGCAGTTTTTTTTTGACAAAGCATAAATAAATAAAATGGAAATTTGATTCAGGAATGCAATTTTAATTTTATTTCCACCTTACACTTTTTTAGATTGTGTATAATTTCAGACATCTGCATTTTTTTAATGTTACAAACCCTAAATCCAGTAGTTCACCTTAAACATGTAATAAACATTTAATATAGTGTTAACCGTAAATCCCTCAGTGCTCTTTTAATGTAATACAAACCCAAAATCCCACAGTGCACCTTTAAGACAGAAAAAACTAGAAAATTCTGTAGGACACCTTTAATGAACTAGAACCTCAAAAGCCCAAAGCAGACCTGAAAACAGACCGCACACAAAAAAGAGAAGCTAAAATTCATTTAATTAAGTTTTCCACTGAAAGCTTTAACTTCAGGACGCCCCAATCTTGTCTCTTATAACACAAACTAATGTCTCATATCTAGAATTTGCTGCTGAATGTGAAAGCAGTGTGTAATTTCCTTCCTAACAGACATCACTATCATGATCAGCTCTTTCCTCTTTCTGTTTATAGGTATGATAACCACCGGGAGGCGCTGTTGAAGGGCGGAGTCAGCGGAGAGTACCAGGATGACAGCATCGATCTCCTTCAGTACTTCACTGTAACCTGCTACTCGGGTTATGGAGATGACGAGCAGGTGAGTGAGCCAGTCAGAGAGCCGAGGTAATGAGGAAACCCTGCAGGGATGTTAAAAGCTTTGCAGTACCACTATCAGCCTCTAGGGGTCAGCAAAAGCAAATAATTACCCTGCAACTGGTCTACAGTCAGTGCAGCTGTGATGGTTTTTTAAATTTGAAATTCACATTACAGTGTCTTGACAGAACCGAAAGTTTGTCTTAATTAAAATAAATAGTTTTTACTCTACTTTTGTTAATTTTTCTTGTAAAAGTACACAAATCAATAGCTTGATATAAAACAATACATTCATGTCTTTTTATTCAACGTTTGCCATTTTTCTCCTCTTTGTATTTTGTGTCCAAGTCAAATTTCTCATTATTGAATCTCACTCAGCCAATAAAACCCTGTTCCATTGTCCTGGCTTCTCCTTCTCCCCCTGCAGGGCTTCTACACGGTGTACAGGAACCTGTTCGAGTCCATCGCGAAGGAGGAACTGGAGCACAGTAAAGAGGAGGATGACGAGTGTGATTATTTTCCCACATTCGGAGACTCTCAGAGTGACTACGATACGGTAACCAATTTCACTAAGCGACACCTTTTTTTGCCCATTTTTAAGGAGTGATATTTATTATCATTTAAATTATCAGCCATTTTTTAGTGTTCATGTTCGTGTTTAAAACAATTTTCACCCTCATACACCTCATGCAGTTGCTCTATGACTGTTCATATAAAAGATAATATATATAAATATATACAGCACACTATAGTTATGCTACATACATGAATATCGCATTACTACACACATATCCTACGTATACATGTATTTACGGTAATTACATTAGTGTGTATATATTAGGAGAAAGCTTCTTTTACTTTAATTTAAATCTTAAAACCCCACCTACTGACTCCCTGCATCTTTATTTTAATGCTGCTTATTTAAATCATGTTGCTTGAGGAGTTGTCATGGTGACAGCAGCACTGCTATCACTCTGGTTAATAAAAATGAAAAATTTCATAAATATCGATTGGTGTACTTTCACCTAGTCAGTGTTCAAAGACACGCTGATAAAAATAAATACGTTACTTGTAAATACAAGTGGTTCATCTAGATATCTGTATTTTTAGACCTCAGTAACAGATTTAAAGCACAGCTTCTGTTCTGTTTAACCAAATCACCATAAAATACATCATCTTTGACTGATTAGCTCCCCCAAATCCAAAAAACTCACAATATCCAATACTTCACGTAATACAAAACCCATATCACTTAGTGCACCTTTAATGTAATACATAAAGAACTGCACCTTTAATCAAATACGTATTTAAAAACCATAAATACACCTTTAATGTAAAAAAAGCTAAAAGTTCATAGTGCACCTTTAATGTAATACATAAACAATTGCACCTTTAATCTAATGCCTATTAAAAAAACCATAAATATACCTTTAATGTAATACATAAAGAACTGCACCTTTAATCTAATATCTATTTATAAACCATAAATACACCTTTAATGTAATAAAAAGCTAAAAGTTCATAGTGCACCTTTAATGTGAACCAAATCCAAACTCACCTATTGCATCTTTAAAGTAATACAAATAATATCCTACAGTGTGTTTATTTGAGCAAACTAGCATCACATTCATGAAAGCAGTTGATTTGTTTTGATTAAATAATGAAGTAAAAATACAGAATGATGGAGAAGTTTTATCGGTGCAGGTGGTGCACTTGTTCTACGGCTGCTGGCAGAGTTTCTGCACCCGGAAAAACTTTGCGTGGAAGGAGGAGTACGACACTCGGCAGGCCTCGAACCGCTGGGAGAAGAGAGCCATGGAGAAAGAGAACAAAAAGACGCGTGAGAAGGCGAGGAAGGAACGCAGCGAGCTTGTGCGCCAACTAGTGGCCTTCGTTCGGAAACGAGATAAACGAGTGCAGGCTCACAGGAAACTGGTGGAGGAGCAGAATGCAGAAAAAGCCAGGAAGGTGGAGGAGCTGAGGAGGAAGCAGAAACTGGAGCAGGCTAAGTGAGTGTCTCTGTCGTTACCCTAAAACAGAGCAGTCTAGTGCTCTTTAAGCACACTTATCTCTCCATCTCTCCATC
>CM040468.1:24736630-24754947 GCA_022758105.1 Pangasianodon gigas | reverse complement strand
GAGGTGAACCTGCGCTGTGTGATCTGCCATTTTGAATTCACCACCAGAAACAAACTGTTTGATCACCTGAAGACGACGGGTCACGCCACAGCGCTGCCGTCCAACGCCGCCATGAACACCAAGAGCAAGAAGGAGAAGAGGAAGAACAGATGACCAGAGCATCATCATCATCACCATTAATATTATTATTACTATTATTAAGACTGAAGCAGATTCTCAGTGGAAAGGGTTTTATGGAGAATCCATCAGCCAGTGGACGTACGTGTGCGTGTGTGTGTGTGTGTGTGTGTGTGTGTGTATACCTTCTACTCCAGCATGCTCAACCTATAAGCTGTTTTTCAGGAATTGCCAGATTTATGCATATAAAGAACAGCACACAGGACTGTAACTCGAGCGCATGCTTCACAGCACACACATTTTCTCTCTGTGAGAGAAAGTAGAAGTTAAAAAGAGAAAAAGAGAAAAAAATCATTTTTGTTGCTACTGTTCATAAATATGTGATGATAAAACGTGATCGTGAGTGAATCCATTAATGCCTGTGTTAAAAAGTACCCAACAATAACAATAACGTTGCTATGGTAACAAAATGAAAATTTGTTTTTGCGTTAATGTGGTTGTTTGATGAAACCAAATCTCCAGTTTGAAACAGGCTCAAATTTAAGTTGGTGTTTCAGGATGAGACGACAAAACAATGTTAAACATCGATCTGATCTCTTTTTCACACTCATTAAAAGTGTCCTTAGGTCAAAAATGTCAGCGGTTCTGGGTTTTTATTCTTCACTGAGAGGCGTCGAAAACGTCTTAAATTAATAGACAAACATTGATGTGTGACGTGATTAATTCTTTTTTTAACAGAAGCTATGAAACCATGAATCATTTATACAGATGGATACAATTGTTCTGAATGCAGACGTACAATTAGGGCTGAAAACATACAAAAACGTATCATATTTGTGTGATATACGAGGTGTATCATGATATTTTATTTTGCTCACAAACTTCCAGCAATACAGTAGTGCTGTAGTTTTAAAAACTGTCCAATGATGCTTTATTTTAATGTCTAAAAAATCTATCTATTTTAATTTTTTTATATTTAGTAAAACATCATTTTTATCTATTAAAAAAAGTAATATTTAACATATTTGTTTTTACAGTTTTAGATACACTTCACCACAGCATCAGCTGCTTCCAGTCAGTTTGTAATAAAATTAATTTCAATTTTTCTAATTATTAAAAGATATCATAGTATCTCACAAAACCATATTGCGACACAAATGATCACAATATCGATATTATATCAGCGTATCGTCCAGCACTATGTACAATCATTTACTAAAAATTTATGCTATTGATTTATAAAATGTGCACGAGCACAAAAACTCCTAAATGTTCTTAAATTCTTAAACTCTCCGTAGTCTTTTATATTAATCTCAAATAATCTTACAATTTTCCGTTTTCTTCACTGTTTTATAAATGTGTAATAATTGGAATGCTTTATTGTAAGATCAAACCTGATTCTTATAAATTAAATATTTACTGTTTATTTTAGGCTTAAAATGTATTAAAAGTAAATTAATTTCATTTCATTCTTCTGTTTTACACTGACCTTGAGTGTTAGAAAGGTGCAGTATATAAATGCATTATTATTATTATTATTATTATTATTATTATTATTATTATTATTATTATTATTATTATAGTACTAAGCCAATCAGTACTGTTACGTTCCCCTCCTGTCTAGGGGATTGTGAGGAGAAGTAGCAAATGAAAAAGCATAAAATTAAAAGGAAACGGCAAGAACACACTTCAGTCCTCTGCCCCAGAGTGAAGATGACACCAATTCAGACGTATACAAAAGTGGAGATTTATTTACAAAAGAAAAAGACAATAAGTTTAACACAAGGAGATAGGGAGCAATGGTTCAGGAGAGAGCAAGGCCTAAAATAACAAACAAGTAGTTCTCTAACTAGGTTAGGGAGCAGCACTAACTTACCTCAAACACCCAAAAGAAAAAGAGAAATAAACAACATACAACTTCCCTCAACTCCCTAACTGGAGCAGGGGAGAAGTGTGTCTCTCTCTGCAGCACACACTGGACTGCCACAATATACTCCACCCTCAGTCTCAGGCACGCTCTCACAACGAGCTACAGGTGGTGGTGATTCTGCTTGAGAGAGAGAGAGAGAGACTGCGCACAATCTGTAGCACGCAGTACAACATAAGACACATGCAAATACAAATAAAAAAAAAAAAAAAAGAATAACTTACGTCCAGGGACGTAACAGTACTATGAGTAAACATTTTATACCCAATATTATCGATTTTAAATCGTTATAAACTGTTTATTACTGTATTATAAACTTGTGTTATAAAGCTATTATAATCCATCTATTACACAATTTACAGATAATAACTCATTAAAGTATATAATTTATAATAACAGGTATAAAACTGTTACAGCAGTAATAAGGGGTGCACAAACACACACACACACACACACACACACACACACACACACATACACACACACTCTGCTGGGGATAAATTTAACTGGCTGCAGTAAGCTGATCCACCTGCCACTGTACACACACACACACACACACACACACACACACACTCACACTGCAGACAGACAGACAGACACACACACACACACACACAGTGCAGACAGACATGGAACTATTTTACCTTTATTAATTTTCAACAACAAACTATACAAGTGCACACACACACACACACACACCATGAAGCCTCACATTGTGTGTGTCTGTGTGTGTGTGTGTTTGCTATAAAACACACAGGAATGGCTCTGTAATGTAACAGTGGTAGATTTGTGTGTGTGTTTGTGTGTGTTTATGCACCCCCTAAAAATTTGAGGCCTTATGTTTATTTCATAACCAAATGTAGTACACTCATTATGTTTATACACACACACACACACACACACACACACAGTATGGGAGGTCTTACACTGCAGGTGTCCGCAGTATGTGGTGTATGTGTGTGCGTGTATGTGTGTGCGTGTGTGTGTGTGCGTGTGTTTCTAATTCCTATACTACACTCTGATAAGGCAGTAGAGAAGTGAAACAGGAAGACATTTATCAGGAGCAGTTATCGGTGTGTGTACTGGCTAATAAACATCTGCTTTATTTTAAACTGAACACTAAATTTAACCTGACGTTAAAGCTTTAAGAACACACTCTGACCCTGAGATCTGTTCTCGCTTAAAACGATCGCTTTCGCTTGTTTATAACATGAATTTACAGAAAATATGTGTAATATTACACTTATTACACTATACTCATTTACATTTTACATATATTCATTTATCAGCGGTGATTTAGAAGTGAAGCTCTGAAATATAAATATAAATAAAATATTGTCGACACATTAATTCAAATATTAATTTTATATTTAATATTAAAGATTAAGGTTTATTTAAAGAACACAACTAAGCACAGCAGGAAGCTGTATTAGATTAATCCCATATTAAATATGATTTTTTTAAACCTACACGTAAATATCACTACATTACCTCAAATGTATTTTATGTAATGTATTAATTTTATATAATAATACAATTATTTTATACAATAAAACGTATTTCAAGTAATAAAACATTAATTGGTCATTAATTAATCACTAATATTTCATTAGTAAACTAGGTATTACTTGCTTATCAATCATTTAATCTCTACATTTAATAGAACCTTAGATTAAAGTGTTTCCAAGGTTTAGAATGGGGCAGATTCACTGTGTGTGTGTGTGTGTGTGCGTGTGTGTGTGTGTGTGTGTGTATGTGGTTTGGAATCACAGCTATGCTTTGCATGTGAAAAGGGCAAAAGATCTATTGACCTCCAACCTTCACACCTGTTCATGTTTAACACTCTGTGTGTGTGTGTGTGTGTGTTTAGACTGTTATAGTGTATACTGCGACTTCACCCAGCAACTGTTCTATTCAAACCCAAACACACACACACACACACACACACACACACACACAGGAACAATTGATTGAATGAGTGTGTGTGTTGAGCTAACAAGCTCACCTGTTCTCATGTCAAACACAGTGTCATAACAGCAGCAGCATATAAATTACAGCACATTAAAAACACACACACACACACACACACGCTGATGTAATAGTTCAGGTTTTTCAAAGCCTGTCATCCACAACAAAGTAGTGACGATTTACAATCATTTTATACATATTTACACCACAGAACTGCTGAATTCTGGATTGTGATTGGTCAGAAGGTGTTGATTAATTTTCTATAACAGCAGCTCTGACAGTAGTGCAGCTGCAAATCACAGGTTTATATTAATGCGCTCATTCTAATACATTATTGTTTCTATAGCAACAGCTCATTCACATGGACGTGTACGGTGGACGATCCACTGATATTAAACAGAATAAAAAATTGCTGATATGATGAAGTTTTCTCTAAGGAGATGTTTATTTAACATTTGTGGAAGGAGTCTCCAGTTTCAGTGCTTTGTAGCAGTCAGAGGTAAAGCTATAACTGTAAGTTTTCCGACATCTCCAGGATTTACGCTTTGCAGTTTCTCAGTAGCATGATGGAAATGTAAGCTTAGCCCGTCTCAAACACTCAGATTAGACTAGACCAGATTAGACCAAGTGAAACTGACGTAGATGCCTGTTGTGTATTCACCATATTTTTCACCGTAATGTAGTCATCACCAATCTCTAACTATGAATCCTGGTGGATGAAAGAGAGAGAGAGAGAGAGAGAGAGAGAGAGAGAGAATGCTAAGGCTGCTGAAATGATCCATCACCTGTTACACTTCACATGCACTCAAAGAAAGATTGTGTGTGTGTGTGTGTGTGAACGACATAGATCATGTTAAGGTTGCTGAAATGAGCCGTCAACCCTCACAGCTACTGAGAGAGAGAGAGAGACAGACAGATCGGGATTTAAATCTAAATCTATATCCGTATTTCTGTAAAGCTGCTTTGTGACAATGTTGTTTGATAAAAGCGCTGTATAAATAAAATTGGACTGAAGTGATAATATTGCTGAAACACAGAAAGAAAATTTCTGTTCTAAAAACCTTTTGAGTGGCAATTAACAATGAGATCTGGGAATTACGAGTTCTATAAGAGAAATGTTGCGCTATAAAGTTTATACATATTAAGGATGAAACTGAAATGTGTCTAAACAGATACAAATACAGATGCACTATTGTTTTTTTTTTTTTAAACAGGACTTGGATGCTGTGGGATGTAAAGCTGTGTGAGCGGGAGGTTTCTGCATTCATGCTTGCGGTCAGATATGAAGCTCATTCAATGTGTTTGCAGCGTTCATCCATTCATCCTTAGTAACTGCCTGGTCAGAGTCACAGTTTAAATTAGGATTATAATTTGTTTATATTTTGGGAAATAAAACCAACTAAATTTGTTGAAAATATCATGGGCACTTTGTGTGTGAATTATTTTCAGTTTGTGTGTGTGTGTGTGTATAGTATATTTGCCAGATGGAACCTGGAGTTCTTTTAATTAAAGTACACTATGCCTGACTCTGTGTGTGTGTGTGTATGTGTGTGAGAGAGAGAGAGAGAGAGAGAGAGTGAGAGAGACATTTTAAAGTACCATTTAATGTCAAACACAGTACAGCTCTCACAGACTTCTATACTTCACACTTGTGTACTTTAATAAACCTCTTCACTGGAGCTGATAAAGCCTCTGGTGTGTTATAAAGCTTTACTCACACTTTAACTATTCACTAACCTGGCTCCTTTATTCACCCGCTCTGAGTCAGGAATAAACCACTGTGTGCAGTGCTGTTATAGGAAAACAACAACTTCAGTGTGGTGTGAAGAAACACAGCTACTGCTGCCACCACAAAGTTGATTATTTTCCTATAACAGCACAACAGTGTTTTATTCCTCTTATACCACAGCAATTTGCCAACACTACAAATAATTCTGACTTCTGAAAGAATGACATGCTTTTATCCGTGTACAGAACAAATAAGTTAGTTCCTGTTCTCACTTACGTTATAGCAGCTATAAACAGTCGTTCCCTCACCAGCCTCCCTTTTTTCTCTCTCTTTGCAGGTAGTACGATAAAAATAAAACATAGCTTGTTATGTTACTGAAAAACCGTAAAGCGTAAACTCCTCTGTCCTGAAGATGTCAGAAAACTTAAAGTTACAGCTTTACAAAGTGCTGACACTGTGATATGCAGCTACACTACTGTCAGAGCTGCTGTTATAGAAAATTAATCAACATCTTCTGACCAATCACAATCCAGAGTGTTGTGTATTTCCTGCTCTCACACACCAGACTCAACTGTGATCCCAGAGTCTTGATATTTCATCACAGGGATGATGTTTAAAAGCAAAACAAGTCATGTGGATGATGCCCATGGATGTTTCCCAATCCTGATTGAGAGTGAAAGTGGGGCAAATATAGCCGAGGGGTGTTAAGTGCCCTGGCTCGGCACATGTCCACGCTATCAGGTAACTCATTTTGTACTTACGGGGGCAAAAAGGGATAAAAATAAGCCCCAAACCCCCAACATACTCTGGCTTTAGATGAACATACTGTGAGTCTCTGTGCTCAGTTTAATCACCATTTCGGATGTGAAAAAGGTATGTAATAGCTGTGTGACAGACAAACGTGGTAGTTAGTGTGTGTGTGTGTGTGTGTGTGTTTGTGTGTGTGTGTGTATGGCTAGTACTGTAACTCAGTGTGTGAAGTGTCTAAATAGATATCCAAACTATTTGGACTTGTCAGATTTTATGGCTTAGACGTGTGATGGGGTCGTAAAAGTTAACAGTGAATTGTTAGTGAGGAATTATTTACGTTTCATTTAAGGCCTTGAAGGCATTTTCTGTATTAATTAAACATGTAATGATGTTCAAATAACTTTTACACCAGGTGTGTTAAGCTCATGAAGTGTTCACAATTGGCTTCAAAAATGCATTTTTTAAAAAATATAATAATCATAATTTACACAAGGATATTTCTATTAGTGTTAGAAATCTGCAAGTTACTCTAAGTATTACTCAGTGTTATTACTGCTTGCCCAAATCACATAAAATTCCCTTTTTGTGTGTGTTTATGCTGCAGTGTTACGTCTCGTTCGCACTACAGGTGGAGCTCGAGCGTGGAAATGAAAAATTCTTCAGACAGAAGTGTATATTATGAATACATCTTTACAAATGGAACATGGATAACAGTATTAAAGCTTGTCAGTGCAGCTGGGTAAAACATATACACACACTAATGTGGCAGTGCTAATCAATTTACTACTAAATTCACTGGTCATATAGTAACATATAGTAATATGCATTGTGTATAATTTATTATTATACATTTTCTAATATAATGAAAGTAAGAACAATACAGCACAGGCTAATTCATATTAATATTTTCCGACTATAAGGTGCATTTTACTGACCATTTTCTGGTGCTGAAACTTACACATTAAAGCTCCACACTTTTACAATATTTCAGTATTTTATTATGCAATTACAGGAAGATTATGAGAAGCTGCACTACCAATAACTTGGTGCTAGCACAAATGACCGTTTTTGAGCAGAATTAGCAAGTAGTATCATTTATGGCAAATGCACTATTAAGGGTAACTATACCACTATAATTAATAAAATAAGTATTTCACAGAAGTATCTATCATATCTAAAGTATCTATCATACAGATTCTGAAATACACGACTTGTATGGTGGACACAGCTCACAATTCTTACCCAAAAATTCTTGAATCAGAAGTAGGTTTGTTTACAGAAGATACACTAGGTGTAAGTTTTAAATTCTAACCTAAGGCTACTTTAAAACAATGCTACTTGGTGCAAGTGATATTTTTTAGTAGTCCCTAAACTCGACCATTTAGTGACTGTTTTAGTTCAGACTAGGCTATGATAGGGGTTACGTTCTACTGTTGCAACTGGATCCATGACTGTAACAAAAGTGCTTTGTCTTAGTGTTATCTAATCTGGAATTTTTGTTATTATCTTCTCTGTCCTCCATTATCCCATATCACTCCTCCCTTGGGTTTTCTCTTCAGGAAGATAAAGATAGAATCATTTGTGGATTTAAAAAATAAATGTTACAATTGGATTGCTATAAAATCTAAGGAGTTGACCTAGTGCAATAAATCATTGCTAAGTCTTTACATTTATTTTAGTTTGATACATATCTAATCCGGTGTTTTTGTATTCTTACCTCTTTCTGTTCCTCTTAGGAGATGAATACGCAGAGAGGATTAGCAAGGAAATGATAACGGATCAGGTCGGCTCACTTGCTGACTTTGCTAAAAATAAAAAAAAACATTTCTGATACTTCAACTACAATGTTCATTGAAAGCGCAGAAACTATTTTAGAAATTGTTCAAGAGGAGACCAAAACTGGAAACGTTTAGATAAGGCTTGCATCCAGATTCCTGTTCAGGATCTTTTACCAGAGAGGAACATATTTAGCAGAGAAGAAGTAGCTGGAATTGGGACTGCTGGTGGCCCCATTTTGAGCCAGAAGATTGTGGGAAAGGACGATATCAACTCAAGGTTCCTGCCTACAATTGACTTGGTAATAAGAGTATGTCAGAAGGAATAGATGGTAATGAAGGCATTGTGGAACTGCCTGAGAATGTGACATCTCAGGATGTTGAAGTTGATGGAAATAAATCTAACATCCTCTCAAAAGGTCATCAGAATGCCACTCTGAATCCAAATGACCATATGACATCAAGGAATCAAGAGAATGAAGTACCTGAGAATAGGCAGTGCAAAAAGGCTGTAAATACAGCACCTACAAATAGGCAATCCCAGGATGAGTCACCATCGCTGGACCCCAACAGTGAGACCACCACAATAGATGACATACCAAACATTGAATTCCATCCTGCCTGGATTAGCAGGACTGTTTATAACGCTGACACACACACAAATTACCTCATGGATGAAGCTGTCCAACATGTTGACCCTCAAATAAAGGGTATAGCTGGAGAGACTGTGCAGGATATTAGTGAAATTAGTAGCATTTTGCAGGAGAACGTCTATCATATTGGTTCTGAAATACATGACTTTGTAGTGACAACAGCTCTCAATTCTGACTCAGAAATTGGTAGTATTGTAGAGGACACTGTCCGAAGCAATGAGTCAGAAATTGGTTGTATTTTAGAGGATACTGCCCAAAGCAATGACTCAGAAATTGGTTGTATTTTAGAGGATGCTGCCCAAAGCAATGACTCAGAAATTGGATGTATTTTAGAGGATGCTGCCCAAAGCAATGAGTCAGAAATTGGTTGTATTTTAGATGATGCTGCCCAAAGCAATGAGTCAGAAATTGGTTGTATTTTAGAGGATGCTGTCCAAAGCAATGACTCAGAAACTGGTGGTATTTTAGTAGACAATTTTCAAAGCAGTGACTCAGAAATTGATGGTATTTTAGAGGACACTGTCCAAAGTACTGCCTCAGAAATTTGTGGTATTTTAGAGGACACTGTCCAAAGCAATAACTCAGAAACTGGTGGTATTTTAGAGGACACTGTCCAAAGCAATGAGTCAGAAATTGCTGTTATTTTAGACGACAGTATCCAAAGCAATGAATCAGAAATTGGTGGTATTTTAGAGGGCGCTGTCCAAAGCAATGACTCAGAAATTGGTGGTATTTTAGAGGACACTGTCCAAAGCAATAACTCAGAAACTGGTGGTATTTTAGAGGACATTCTCCAAAGCAATGACTCAGAAATTGGTGGTATTTTAGAAGACAATTTTCAAAGCAATGACTCAGAAACTGATGACATGTTAGAGGACACTGTCCAAAGTACTGCCTCAGAAATTGGTGGTATTTTAGAGGACAGTATCCAAACGCAGGAGAATGTCTATCATATCGATTCTGAAATTTGTGGCTTTGTAGTAGATAAAACTCAAATTTCTCATTCAGAAATTGGTGGCATTTTAGAGGACACTATCCAAAGCACTGACTCAGAAATAGATGGTGTTTTAAAGGACACTGTCCAAAGCACTGATTCAAAAATTGGAGAAGTTTTAGAAGACAATGTCCAGAGCATTAACGCAGAATTTGGTGGCATTTTAGGTGATGCTTCAGGCCTACTACAGCAACCCTTCCCCCTCTATTCAGCAGAGCTCAGTAATAATAAGACCCTGGAGGCCAATGACAACAATGCAATGTCAGACATTTTGACTGACTCAGCTGCTAATTTGGCGGAGAATGACGTGACCCAGATGTCTCTTACTGTAAATGCAAAAACAGAAATGGAATCAGCATCTTGTATTTTAGAAGACCATGTTCCAGACATGACAGTGGACCACACGACTGAAAATAACTCTGACGTAGGCCTGCTAATCTCCAGCTTCCCTCACACACAAATCATAATCCCATCTAAGACTGAGGAAGGTGAGACACACCAGATCACTTTCACATACTTTCTAAAGTGCAGAATTGAATTCTTTAGTTATAAATCATTGTGTTCAAATTAGCTTTGTGAATATTACAGAAAACATTTTGGTCTATGTGGTCTATGATCTAATATATGAAAGATACATTTGATTCAATACAGTACAATTTAAATGTGATATAATGAAATACAGTTTGGTTCACAATTGTACTCAGTTTCTATTTAATTCTATTTGAAAGAAATGTTACATTCAAACATGGACATGTGGTTTTTTTTTTACAAGAAAATTTTACATGAACAGCCCACTCTTGTCGTATTCCTGACTATGGAAATCAAAACTTCCTAAGAGCTTTAAATTTCCAAGTTCCAACGCAGTTTTCACATGGGAATTTCAGTCATATGAACTCTTTTATTAGTAATTTACCAACATCTCTGAGGAACATGTTGATATTCATCCTTGTTTCACCTCATTTCTGCTCTCACTCCACCTTTACATTGTACATTATATTATATGCATAAAAGATGTATGAGCTGGGTGCTAGCTTGCTAGCATATTTATCAGTTGCCTAGTGTGTACTGAGGGTTGATGGGTATTTTTTACATACTAAAGACAAGTAACAATTGGAGAAATCCCATAGTTAAATTTTGTCTGTAAAAAAGCTGGGAATATTTACAGCTTTAGTGAAGCACTTCATTTGAGCTACAGTTTTCATTTTCTTCCAGGGATTGACAAAGATCACTCAGAGGTGACACAAATGATGGACAGAGGTGACATGTCTAATGAGTTGTGGGTTGATGCTTTGGATGAGTGGGGACATCTTCCAGCCTCCTGTTCCACCCCAGCATCTTCAGATAACACAAGAACCTCAAAAATGGAAGCTAAGATTGGTTCCTTGGAACTGCCTACTATTGAGAGGTGGTCATCTTCTGACAGCTGGGCCAGTGCTTTATCAGACTGGATCCAGTCTGTTAGTGTTCTTCCAGAAGATTACCCCACTATGAGAAGTCCTGAGTCTCGGCATCAGTTCTCCATGGCTATCCAGAACATGACCAAGGAGAAGACCATGGGCCCGGAAAGCTCCTTAGGAGTAGGAGATGGAGATTCTGAAGGCAAAATGCTGGTAAAAAACTCCACTAGTCCTCCAATAGACCTGTCTCTCCTACACAGGGAGGAGAGAGAAAATAGCCTTTACACTAATTTAGATATGAACAGGACTCAGGATTTGCCAGAAGACATGGAAGGAGAGTCACAGTCAGGTTTACAGGAAAAGGCAGAAGAATCTTGGAATGATTTCACAGAAGGAAGACTGGAAAACAAGCGTGCCTGTGTATCCAAGGTAAGCTAATTTCACTCTATAGGATGTATTATACAGCTCTGGTTTGTATCACCAGGTAAGACTGTTATTTCTGTTTATTCTTAAAGCATAAGTTTGTCATTTTTAGCACCATCTGCTGTCTGGGCAGAGAATTGCAAATGTACTGAAAATATAAACAACCTGTATGTGTGTGGTGTGAATTGCCTTTTAAAGAAAATGTCCAGAGCTGAGTATGCTCTCTTTTGGCTGAGGGTGCTTTGTAACATTAAGGCGTAAATGTGTACCTTTAAGTTTTCCGACATCTTCAGGACAGAGAAATGTATGCTTTGCGGTTTCTTGTTAACATAACAAAAATGTTTTTTTGAAAAAAAGAAAGGGGCTGGTGAGGGAATGAATGTTTATATCTGCTATAAAATAAGTGCTAAAAGAATCTAACTTGTTTCGCAGATGTTCCACAACATTAAATGTAACTATAAACAGATAAAAAGGACAATGTCATACTTTAATAAATAAAAAAATGTAATGGTTGGTAAATGCTGTGCTATAAGAGGAATAAACACGTTGGGATGTGCTGTTATAGGAAAACAATCAACTTTGGGGTGGTAACAGTAACTCCACTTAAGCAACACACATTCACACACTTTCACTCCCCTGCAGTCAGTTCACATAAATATACACACTATAGTGACAGCGACTGCTGAGACGCTGAGAGTAAGAGAGAGGGTTAAAAACAGATAAACACAAATGGGGTCTAATTACAGAGGGCACTAGATAAGTGCGCGCGCACACACACACACACACACACACACACACAGAGTAAAGCAGAAGAAGAGAAAGGAGAAGAGATAGAGACAGGGCATTGGGGGTGTGTCAGAGGAAACTGAGTGATAGAGCACAGCTGAAAATTGAAACATGAGCCCAAGGAAAAGTCAGGATTGCTGCCATTGGCTCGGCTCAGAATGTTGCGTTGCTCCTCAGGTCCCCATAATAGTAATGAACCTTGCCTTAGACAACTGTATGTGCCTTGCTGGAGTGAATGAAAATGCAGGGAGGACAGAAAGGAGAGGGATCAAGTAAAGTTAAGTGAGGTATGAAGCAAATGGTTTAAAGCATTTTAAATTGAGCATGAAGGAGAGACAGGATCAGATGCAAAGATCTATCATTCTATAGACTTCTGTCTATTTCTATCTCTTCAAGGGTCTTCATGTTCTTTTCCATTTATGACTTCATGTTTCTTTTCCATTTTATGGCTTCGATAACCTTTTACAGAATATTCTTTTCCTATAGCAGAAGAGCAATGCACTCTGGGAAGTAAATGAAGACACAGCCTTCGAGGAAGAAGGTGAAAGGAATCATGGTGCCTTGAGCTTCTCGTGTCACCCCATCACGCCAGAGTCGGAGGTTCATCTCCTCAACAGCTATGAAGCAGATCACATGACACGCATGCGAGAAGTGAACAGGAGTGACGTGACACACATTAAAGACAGCGGGTCATGTGTGTTTCCTAACATAGGAGAGGTGGATTTTATTATGCCGCTTACTCCGATCACTATTGGAACGTCATTCCTCCACTTGAAAGAGGATCCAGATGAATCAAGGACATCCTTAAAACCGTGCCTTGCAGGGATCAATGATGAAATTAGACCAGATCTGACACCAAGAACCAGCGGAAAATCCACAAGCGAGTCATCAGACAACCAGTTTGGTGACATCACGAAGAAAACTGGGGATCAGGGTCCATCTCTGTCGTCTTATGAAGACCCAAAGTACAAAACAGAGGCCGGTGACGTCATCTCAGAACTTCAGACGCTGATCTTACCCACAGGGGAGCAGTTAATGATCTGTGAGGAAAAGCACGTAGCATACGTGACTTTAGACGTGGATGACATTCTGAGCTTTAAGAACCACCCTGAGGATTGGTCGGCTATAAAACAAGTAAGCTGGGAAGTGAAACAAAGCTGTGAAGGAGACAGCAAGATGCCTCATAAAACTCAGAAAACGTCATCTGAGAACAAGACACGCTCCAATAAACACAAGGACAAAACGAGCAACAACCAACAGCTTGGCTGTCAAACCAAGAAACGAGAGAACGTGAGACCAGAATCACATGGTGAAGAGTCTAGAGGCGCAGAGGAAAGCACAGCGACCATGATCGAGACTATTGTAATAACAGAGAAGGTCACATCCAGATCTCAGGGGAAGAAGAAAAAGAAGCATGGAGTAGCAAAGGTTGAAAATGAGCCGCTGCTTGAAGTGGAAAATGGAACAAAGCCAAAAAACGCAAAACCTAAAAACGAGACAGCAACAACGCAACCGAGCAAGGTGAGAGAGAAACTCGCAAAATATGAGGGAAAGGAGTCGAATGAAAACGATAAAGCAACTGAAGAGAAAACAAAACCGAGTACAGTAACATCAAGTACGTGTCTGCCTGGCGCACTGGACGATGACATCATCAAACGCAGACGCATATCTGGGGACAAACCTGGATCCATATCGATTAGGACGAGGCCGCAGCTTCCTGCTATCTTCCAGCAGAAGAAAAAGGAAGATGTGGTGAAAGAGAAGATTCAGACACCTAAAGAAGGTACCAGGATTATTTAAAATTTTAGATGTTCAAAGATTTTTTAGTATGTGTATTAATTTTCGAGAACATTTCAGCCAAAAATAAAAGTTTTTTTTTTTAGCTTTGTACTGGAACCACACAGCTAATGTAGCTACCAAATAATTGTTCAATGTACAAACTGCATGTCTGAACCATCTGGCTCTGCAATTCCAACAAATAGCATCCAAATCAGCTGTGAAATTTATCACCGAAATCTCTTCATATACAACCTCTACCATCAGACTTTAGACCATGCCTCCTACCTAAGTCACATGCAGATGCGGAGTGACACCAAACCATGTTCTAAAGAAAAGAACGTGATGTAGCTACGGCAGTTTTGACTCAAAGACAACATTTTTTTCGTGGTTATAGACAACAGTGTGTCCTACAGAGTCAAAAAGCAGATGAGCAAGTCTTTACAACGCTGTTTAAAGAGACACGAGCGTGATGAATTACACATGTAGTTTGGACGTTGCTAAACTGGTAGCTATAAGTGGACTTCGGTCACCAAATGTGTTGGGCTCTGTAGATCGCTGAGTGCGTTTCTGTCTTTGGTTAAATATGAGTTTAAGGTGCATGTTACAGTGAAATGTGCTAAATATGAGAGAACTGAGGCAGGTATGGTTGTGTCTCTGACATTAAACACTTCTTGTGTGTGTTTGTGTGTGTGTGTGTGTGTGTGTTGTGTAGTCCCACGTGTTATATCTGAGATTGAAGCAGCTCCAGTCGTTGATGATCCTCAGAGCATTTCGCTGTGGTGCCGCTTCAGTCCCATCGTGAGCGATTCCTCCATCATATGGGTGAAAGAAGGAGCAACGCTGTGTGAGGAAAAGATGAAGTAAGAACTTTTCATTTTTTTTTTTATTAAACAGTCGTTCCCTCACCAGTCTCTCTTTTTTCTCCCTGTTGAAGTCAATATGACAAAAATTCAGCTTGTCACATTTCCAAGAACCACAAAGTGTAAACTCCTCTGTCCTAAAGATGTCAGATAACTTAAAGTTACAGCTTTACCTCTAACTGTTACAAAGTGCTGACACTGGAGACTCCTTCCATAAATGTACATTAAATGCCTCTTTACAGAAAACTTCACTATATCAATGATTACATATTTGTAATCCGTTTACGTGGAACATCTGACGTACAAGTTCCTGTTACTATAGAAACAATTAATTAATCAACATTTTCTGACCAATCACAATCAAGAATTCAGCACTGCAGTATAAACTAAATAGGAATCTCTTTTGGTTCTACAATGCACACTATTCCTAAACATATAAAAGTCACTGTATATATCTCACAGTTAGTTCTGTCTCTGTGTTTCTTTCACTTCAGGGTGGGAGATGATGGTCGGGTCTCTCTGTCGGTGGTGAAAGCCTGCAGTAAGGATTTGGGTTTTTATCGCTGTACTCTGATCAGTGCTCTCGGGTCAGTGTCCACCTCAGACTATCACCTCACATCAGAAGGTGAGAATCTTTTCAGTCAGAGCTTAAAGTTCTGCTCCAATCCTGATATTAAACATTTTAAATGTTTACTACAAGTGAAAAGAAGCCAAACATGATTTTTACAACACTTTATGTTTATGAGCTGATATTAGATGAGCACACTGTTAAATCTGATTTGGGTTTAGTCTTGCTGAAACAGTCACATGATCAGCACTAATTCAGTGATGTCTAATGGTTTGTCTTGCTCTTCTCTTCTCAGTGCTCATGGAACTCGTCATCCCGAACCACGACACACCAGGTGAGCCATCATTTCACCTTACTCCCCCTCTAGATCCTAAAAGTAGAGAGGAAACTCACAGGAGAACTACGACTCTGTGAACATAATCTCACTGAGGACCTTTAAAATGACTTACACACTTGATTAGTTTTATATTCCCTATAGACGGAGATGAGTTTCATAATGACAATGACGTGTGTGTCATGATGCATCAGTGAGAGACTGTCCATAGACCAACATCTCTCAACGTTCAGCTTCGGAAAAGAGACATTTCTGTTTTATCTTTTTCAACCTCTTTCTGAGACTTTCATGTACTTGTAAATGTATTTCAAAGATCTCCTATTGATACAGCACAACAAACACATTTCGCATACATAGGAGTTTAAAATCTCTTAACGAGTTAAAAATCTCTTAATAATTCGTGTGCATTTTAATCTATATTTTAATTTAATGTATGCTTGTGCAAATACTGAAAGCTTTTCAATGAAGCTTTTTTCTACATGAACATGGTAATAGAATAGTCATAAAACAGTGTGTTCTCTCCCATTCTCTTCCCTTTATCTTCCCTTCTCTCTTTTTTCTCTCTCAGCTGAGCGTAAAGCGATAGATGGGGAGGAAGAGGATGTGTCTTGCACTCCTCTTCTCTTCAAGGATGACATCCTGAACGATCAGTATTTTGGAGAGCAGCAGCACACGAGCATCGTGACTGAGAAGGCTCACTTTGGTGAGGGAATGCACCGGAAAGCGTTCAGGACAATGGTGCGCACCAGCATGACGCCTTTGTTTGGCCCCGGACACGCCTGCGTGCTCAAAGTGCACAGCTCCATCGGCTATGGCACCGTGAACAACGACGAGGTCATCCAGAAGAACTACAGCCTCGCTGTGGAGGTGAGAGCCGTACCAATGAACGTGAATCAGACCTGCTGAAACAAACAAAAAAAAAAAAGTTAGCAAAATGTTCTGCAAATCGAACTGAACCAAAAACCAACATCATTATCAAATATGGAGAATTCTGTTTTGCATGACTTCTGATAAAATTAAAAAAACCTAAAATGTATGGTAAAAAATAAAAATAAATAAAAATGTTTCCCTGCTCAGCAGCAAGCTCTAAGCCTAGCACAACAATTTTAAAGGCATAATTTTTTTTTTTAAATATTGAATTTATTGACTGCTGAAAAATGATCCTGATCTCTGGATGGGAGGAACGGATTTCTTCTCTCCTCTGTCAATCAGAGAAATACAGCCATTCAAGGCCATCTGTTAAACAATGTTTACAGAATAAAGCAGTTAGCCTTATATGTTTTCCTCTTCTGGTGTTACACAGCAGCAGATTGAAAAGATGATGGCTTCACATTATTTGAAGGGAGCACCTGTTAACTTTCATCCTCCAAGGTTGTTAGCGAAATTTATTTACAATACAGGACAAAGAACCCCTTAAAGAATGCTTTTCTATGAGTGTAGCTAGGGACTAATGTCCTGTTGTAATTTTCCTCAGGAGTGTTACGTGCAGAACACGGCCAGAGAATACATCAAAGCCTACACCAACGTGGCCAAATCTGCAGAGTCCTTTGGAGAAGTTCCTGAGTGAGTACAAAAACATGTTAGCACTTACAGGCCTTTGAAAAACTGATAAGTAATCTGTAAGCAATCTATAAGTGATATGTAAGCAATATACAAGGCGTAAAGTAACCTTTGAGTAATTAGTAAGTTATTTGTGAGCCATCTCTAGGTGATCTATTGTTCACTCAGATGTTTAATGCCTTTTATTACAATGAGAAAAAATTCTGTAGAGTTTCTCCTTTATAACGTTATGTATAGGATGTGAGAGGTGTAATGATGACTGCTGTGTATATTTTTCAGAATCATCCCCATTTTTCTGGTGCACCGGCCATCTAATGCCGTCCCGTACGCTACGCTGGAGGAGGAACTGATCGGAGATTTTGTAAAATACTCTGTGAAGGATGGGAAAGAGATCAACCTGATGAGGAGAGACTCAGAGGCGGGACAGAAATGCTGTGCTTTCCAGCACTGGGTTTACACACAGACTGATGGAAACCTGCTGGTTACTGATATGCAGGGTGAGATCACTTATAGATTCTTTTATGATTATGTTAAGATCACTTATAGATTACCTACAGAATGACGTGTTGTAAAGGCAAAGGAGGTGCAAACAATTCCAAGAGCCCTGAGTAAATGATCACTTCTACACCCGAAACAAATTCATTTTAGATTGCATAAAGATCACCTACAGATCACTTTGATATCCCTTACAAATCAC
>CM040468.1:24700056-24713135 GCA_022758105.1 Pangasianodon gigas | reverse complement strand
CAGACAGAGAGAGTGAGAGAGACAAAACAGAGAGAGAGACACAACAGAGAGAGAGACAGCAGAGAGAAAGAACAGAGAGAAAGAGAGGAAGAGACAGCAGAGAGAGAAAGAGAGAGAAAACAGATAGAAATAGAGAGAGAACAAGAGAGAGAGAAAGAGAGAGAGAGGTTTAGATTGTTTAGAATGTCGTAAGATTACAGAAGTACAGAGCACACATGTAAGTAACTTTGTACATGAGAAGTTTGTTAAATTTAAACAAATATTTTATGTAAAATTTAAACTGCACATTCACTGGAAGGTAAAAATGTGTGTGACGTCATTATAATCCCATCCTGTCTTTATTTATATCCCGATTATCACACCTCAGACACAGACAGGCCGTATTTCCTCACGCACAAATTAACACTTTAGAATCGGCTCTGAGACTGAACACGACTTACTCGATATACTCCTTCTTGTTGTCATTGGTGACGACCATATCAGAACCGCTCGGCTTCAGGTCCACTTGGTATGTCTGGAGGGGAAAAAAGTCAAATCAATCCATCCATCAATCCATCCATCAATCAATCAATCACTCACATGACCAGATTTATAGTTCTCACTAATTTATTTTTATTTCAATGTCTTCATACAACACTTTAAAGTCACAGAAAACTTTATCTTAAAATTACGGACATTCTATAAAGTCTTTTCAAGGGGATTTGAACAGAAGATCAGAGTGTGAAAATGAAGAGGGCAAAAGTTTTATCTTATCAGAGTTTGTTTTTTTTTTCTGTCATGTTTAACACTTGACTGTTAAGTGTTATTGTGTCATCAAATTTAACAGCCAATCAGGTACCAATATGCAAATGCTGGATATCAACATAACATGGATTTCTTAACACTTTTCTGCTTTTTCTTTCTTCCACTGTGATAGAGGGATTAGAGAGAGAGTGAAGGGTAGGAGTGTCGTGTACCACGACTGTGAGGTACGAGAACGTCTGGTGTTGGATGTCCATCAGGAAAGTGACGGGTTTAAAGTGGAAGAAATGATAAAAACATCATGACGAGGTGAACGTCTGGTACCTGTCCGAAGTTGTCCTCATCGATACAGAAGCGCAGGTCCAGCTCCGTCGGGTCGTTCTCCAAAATCCACTTCAGTGAGTTGTAGTATTCACTGTCCTACACACACACACACACACACACACACACACCCACCATAATAAACACTAACAGCTAAAAACAAAATCTGCTTTGATTTCATTAAGAAACAGAAGCAAGTCCTCAGAAGAACTGCAGGAAAAGTTTAACAGATGATTTTCTAATAAAACTGCAGGACAGTTACATGAACCTGATTGATTTTTCTTTTCTCCCTCCCTTCCTTCCTTCCTTCCTTCCTTCCTCCCTTCCTTCAATTGGGCCTGTAGATTCTACTCATTTCTTGAGTTTTAAATATATCTATGATTAGTATTTTACAATGTATTTTAGCTTGTGTTAGTAATTTTAGATTTGAGAACAGATTGACCTAAAAAAAATCTTTTAATTTTACATTTATATTGATTTTTTTTTAACAATTTCTGTAGTTGCTAGAGAAAATAAAAATGCTGGTAGGTGGAAGAACATTTGCAGCAAAAAATAACAATTATTTTGTTTATTGTGGAATAATTAGCATCAGTCTTGTGAGAATAATCTTGTGTATCTTTACTTTTTTAAAGGGAAATACATTTTATATCAGGATACAAAGATTTGAAAATTTGCAATATTAGGCAAGATTAGGTGTTTATAATATGCTCCGTCTTGTAAAAAACACTGTTAATGTTTATTCCGGTTTTACATCATTTTTTTTGCTCACAGGAGAATCATCTGGCTGTGCTGGGCGTTTGCCGATTTCAGACGGAGAAGGGGGCGGAGTGAAGAGGCATTGGGGAGTGTCTATAAAATGACTGACAGGAGGCCCATGCAAACACAAACAAGCATTCTGGACCATAAGGCAGTTTTCCAAACGGGTTTTCTCAGCCACATAATACACTCTTTCTAATGCCGTAAGAAATAAAAAAGACTATTGCACCTTTAAAGAGCAAAAATGGTTGAAATGGGAGGGGAGGAACGTACCACTGACTCCATGTCGTTCAGCGTGATGGGTTTTCCCAGCATCATCTTATAAAAAGGTCGGATGAAGAAACCTGTGAGATGAAACACAACAAAGAGCAAAATTAGCGTTCCAAACACAAAACCTGAGGACAGACTGTAAGATTGTCAACATGACTAGTTCAATTATTAAAGGAAAAAACAATATTCTCTTATTTACATATTTCTATTTAAGAAAAAAAGAGTCTATCCAACATGCAGGTCTGACATTAGCTACAGCGGTATTGTGTATCGATAACGTTATAACCCTCTCCGATTTTTTTTAACGCACCGTCCAGCAGCTTGCCGTGATACACCGCCATGCCCGCTACTCGCCCGATGAACTTGAAGTATGAGAGATGATCCTCGTTACACAACCCTGAGTTTGGATTAATCTGGAGTGTGTAGTTATCTCTGCACATTAATAACATAAACACAACATGGTTAAACAGGTCACAGTAGCAAAAACACACTTTAAAGCGTCAGTCTGCAAAATCTACTGTCATGTATTTCTCGATCTTAAACAATAACAGTAACAGTGACGTTTAAGGATTCCTTAGAAAGTCTAATAATCACTGCAAAATATTTCTATGCACTGGATCTTACAGGCTTATGTTAATACCTATTTTTCTGGCCCTGAAATTAGCTCTGCCCACAGCTGGAACACAACTGTTCAGCTCCACCCCCATAAGTACTTTCAACCGAGAGGGTGTGAGCTTATCAGCGTTTTCACTGCAATTGCAATTCAAATTACAGCCACCAAGGGGAGACATTACACACCGCTGCTTTAATTCAAAACAGAAATGCCTCAAAACACTGGAAAACATTCTAAATCTAAATCTAAAGCGCTTTATAAATACATGTATTTGTATTTTTTTATTATTATTATTAATACTAATATGCTGCTCATTTTATTTGTCTTAAAAAAATCAGTGTCCCTGAATATTATTGGATTGTTTATTATTCCTCCCTCGCTTTTTATTCCTTCCTTCCTGTTTTATTCCTCCCGAGACTAATTGATGAAATTTGAACACATGCGTATAAATATAGCGCCGAGGAGACTGGGATATTCTGCAGCTGCTTCAGTATCACAGGGAATAAAAATAGCACGAGACGAGTGCATGAATGAATGAATGAATGGCTTTGATACTCACGTGGCTGAGTACTCAAACAGTCCATAATAAGGGTTGAACATCTCCTTAGAGATAAGGAAGAACCACTCCCTGGCCACGCCCCCGTAGTCGAGCCCTTTCTCCGACTCGAACTCGATCCAGAGGCGGGACTTCAGAACGTCCGGCCTCTTCAGAGACATGATCCGCCTGTAGGACTCCTCGAATATACTGCCTCTGTGCAGCTTCATCTCGAAACGGTTAGGAATGTCCGCCTGGGGAAAAAATGCACACACACACACACACACACACACACACAGACACACACAGACACACAGTGTTGCAATGTTTAGTTTTCTAAATAAACCTCCAATCTCCAATTAAAAATTCAATCTAAAGTTTATAAAATGTTAGAATGAAATCTTTTTAATTATATAATTTGAGAATTTGTGCATCTTACCGGTTTCTTTAACTTCTTCCTGAAATAATCATATTTCTGTTTAAACTCTCGCGAGTATGGCACGGCCTGAGGAGGAGACAAACACACACACACACACACACACACAGTGAGAGAGAGAGAGTGAGAGAGAGGAAGCGCAAGAGAGACAGTATAAAGACAGAGAGACAGAGAAAAATAGGAAAATATATAGACACAGAGAAGAAAAACAGAGAGAGAGAGAGAGAAAGAGACAGAGAAAGAGACAGAAAGACACAGAGAAAGAGAGAGAGAGAGGAAAAAAAAGATAGAGAGACAGAGAGAGACCAAGAGAGAGACAGACAGACAGAGAGAAAAACAGAATGAAAGACCAACAGAGACCCAGAGAGACAGAAAGAGAGACAGAGAGAGAGACAGACAGAAAGAGAGAAACAGAGAGCCACATACAGAGAGAGAGAGACACAGACAGACAGAACGAGAGAGAACGAGAGAGAAAGAGAGAGACACATACAGAGAGAGAGAGAGAGAGAGAGAGAGAGAGAGAGCAAGACAGAGACAGAGAGAGAGAGAGAGAGAGAGAGAGAGAGAGAGACACTGACCGGTCCTGTGATAGCGGGACTCTGTAGTCGAGGATCTTCCCACTGTGTGTTCTTCGTGTCTGACAGAAAAAGAGAGAGACGCTCTTTAAAATTGTGTTTAAAGTACTACAGGTTCCAGTTGCAGCATTTTGGGTACCAACAGGAAGTAACGGTACTCGAGGACGGCGCTAACGCTAAGTCCCAGAACGTTTAACAGCAGACACCAGAGCTGTACGACGTGGACTAAAATGCAACGTGTGTCACTGGAGATCAGTGTGATGATGACTGACGTGTTAAATTCACACTGAAACACACTCTCATGTCTCTGCATCTGTATCAAAACTCAGAACCTTTTACACAATTTGTTCAAACTCTACATTTATCTTCAACCTGCTGGAACAGATTTATAAAGCCACACTGAAACACACTCTCACGTCTCTGCATCTGTATCAAAACCTTTTACACAATTTGTTCAAACTCTACATTTATCTTCAACCTGCTGGAACCACACTGCCAGTGAAGCAGCGTCACTCTCAGAAGGTCAAAAAGTCTTAAAGCTTCTCTTAAAGGTTTAACATCAGAAAAGCTTCCAAACCTGAACCCTTCTAAAGAAGCTAAAGACTCTTAACTACACAAAGAACCCCCTGAAGAACAAAGGGATAGCAAGGAATAGCATAATGGCATTGTGCACCCTATTTAGTGCACTATATAAACACTATTTCGGACTCAACCACAGGGAAAAAAAAGCGTGGAGGAAAAATAGAAGTGAACAAAAAGACTATTTCTGTTTTCATGTACAGCATGCACTCGAACAGGAATAAAAATGTGCTGTAGATGCAGTATGAGGGCGCCATTATTTTCTGTTCTGTTGCTGCTAAATGATAAATTAGTTTTAAAAACGGATATAAAAACCTGTCTGAATTGTTGGAGATGTTTGTGCCGTTTAAAGCAACACTGAGTGTCTGATTTCTTACCCTGCGAAATGTTTACATTTAATTTCTCAAAAAATGCATCCGCTTTTTTTTACGGTTCTTTGTTCTGAGTTTAAAAAACAAGATCCCCTGTGCTGATCTAATTTTATAATGATTAAACTATAATCATTATAATGAAGATTATAATGAACTTTGTTTATTAAGAAATTACACAATCAACAAAATTAAAACGGAAAAGTGTGAGTCTTGTATCACACACTTCACACATCACTGAGTCGATCCTTATTATTAAATAATACACAACACTGAATGTATTCTATATCACTCACACATGAACACAAACACCAACACTGCTTTTCAGGGAAACATCACTATATTAGTGTTTTATACCCGAGGAAGTAATAACAGGGCTTAATGATGTACCTGTTAATCCCAACAGGTGTGTGTGTGTGTGTGTGTGTGTGTATACACAGGTGACACTGCTGTGTTGCGGAACAAACAGGTGTAATGTGACCTGAAGGATCAGATAACACACTGCTGTTGATCAGAGAGTGTGCAGGACAAGAGGCTGCAGGTACAGAGCGCTGAGAGAGGCATTCTCACACCTGTGTGTGTGTGTGTGTGTGTGTGTGTGTAGTACATTGTTCATTTAGTTGTCAAGATTGAAGACAAAAAGGTTTAGATAACATTACGCACTCAGCTGATGTTAAAGTGTCGAGGAATAAAACACTGTGTGTGGTGCTGTTACAGGAAAACTAATCAACAACAGGGTGGTGTGATGAAGCGGAGTCACTGTTACCAGCCTGAAGTTGATTAGTTTCCATCCTACAGTGTTTTATTTCTCTTATACCACAGCAAATTACCAACGATTGCAATTTTTTAAATGTATTTAAAAACATCATGTCATAGTTTTTATCCGTTTATAGTTTTACGTTTTCCGAGAATCTTCAGGACAGACTTTATGCTTTGTGGTTTCTCGGAAACAAAAAAACAACAAGCTGCATTTTTTTTTGTAATTTTTTCAACTTTAAGAGAGAGAAAAGTTTTGAGAGTTGAGAACAGGAATGAACTTATTTCACAAAAATTAAATGTAACTACAAACGGATAAAAAGTCATCTGTTGTTCTTCATTAAAGTACAAATTGTATTTGTTGGTAAATTGCTGTGGTGTAAGAGGAATAAAACACTTGGGGAAAATAATCAACTTCAGGGTGGTAAGAGTAACTCCACTTCATCATACCATCCTGTTGTTGATTATTTTCCTATAACAGCACACACACACACACACACACACACAGTGTTTTATACCTGTGATTAGAATGAATAATTTTATCTCAATTTTTCAAAAGTGATTATTGTCTCAGCGTGTACGAAACAGTGATCTTACTGTGGTCGATGTAAAACGTTCTTCCATCTGCATGGACTCGCTCCTCCCATCCCGGCTGCAGAGAAAGACAGAGAGAAAGACAGAGAGAGAGACACAGAGAGAGAGAGAGAGAGAGACAGAGAAAGAGAGAGACAGAAAGACAGAGAAAGACAGAGAGAGAGAGAGAGAGAGAGAGAGAGAGAGAGAGAGAGAGAGAGAGAGAGAGAGAGAGAGAGAGAGAGAGAGACAGAGAAAGAGAGATAGATGATAAGAGAGAGGAGTAGGTGAGCATACACACATCTCTATATACAAAATGACTCGTATCGTGGTATCAAATCATTCTTTTTTTTTTTGCAGACAGAAAAAAGAAGGTGAGAAATAAGGGGGAAGGGTAAGTTAATGGCTCTGAGTGAGCAGTAGTGCATTGTGGGTAATGTAGGTCACTGTCTGTGTTTTCGGACTCACAGGAAGTGGGCCGAGTTCGCCGGGGTCCAGCGCTCCTTTAGCCCTCATGTGAACGGGGTACTTTAAACGTGGATCCTCCTGGGGGAGAAAAGAGAGAGAGAGAGAGAGAGAGAGAGAGAGAGAGAGAGGGAAGTAGAAAGAGATTAGCTCAGTCAGTCCTTTTACTCTCATCAAACAGAAGAGACTATTCACTCCTGGTTCCCATAATGCACTGCTTCTCCCCTGAACAGAGGAGTGCTTGTGTTGTGTGTGTGTGTGTGTGTGTGTGTGTGTGTAGTGCAGTGTGCAATGCTGCAACCTTACACACTGTACAATACTGGCACAAAATGCAGCAAACATTCATTACCAAAAAGAGCAGACACACACACACACACACACACCAGGTGGCGCACTGACTCTGTCTTCAACTGATTTGCCTCGTGTGTGTGTGTGTGTGTGTGTGTGTGTGTGTGTGTGTGTGTGTGTGTGTGTCGAGTCGTGAAACAAGTAGGCTCCTCCATCTGTAGAATAACCAGCAAGTGAGAGATGTGAGAGATGTCATAAGGCCTTACGTCATCAGTATCCTGACTGCAGCTCAAAACACACACACACACACACACACACACACACACACGCACGCACGCACGTGCACACACGCATGCACGCACACACACACGTCATACTGTCATTCAAAACAAACAAACAAAGGCAAATCAGTATGAACTCACACCAAACAGCAGCAGGAGAAAATAAACATTTATATTTGATGTGGTTTTAATTCAGTCATCACAAAAGTTACATCTTATTACATCTGTTGTGTTGGTGTTCGCTGTGTGTTGATGTGTGCTGGTTTATCTAGTGGGTTGGTGGGTGAGTGTGTGTTGTGTTTGTGTGTTGTGTTACTGTGTGTTGATTTGTGTGTGTGTGTTGGTGTGCGTTGATGTGTGTTGATATTTGCTGAGTGCTGGTTTATCTAGTGGGTTGGTGTTTGTTGGGTCGGTGTTGCCGTGTGTGTGTTGTGTTCGTGTGTGTTGCGGTGGAGTGTGTGCTGTGTTGGAGTGTGTTGTGTCGATGGGTGTGTGTGTTGTGTTCATCAGTGTGTGTGTTGTGTTGGTGTGTATTGTGTGGGTGTGTATTATGTTGTGTTGGAGTGTGTTAATGTGTATGTATTTGTGTGTGTTGGTGTGTATTGTGTTGGGTTGGTGTGTATTATGTTGTGTTAGAATGTGTTGATGTGTGTGTGTTGGTGTGTGTTGTGTTGGGTTGGTGTGTATTGCGGTGTAGAGTGTGTTTTGTTGGTGTGTGTTGGTGTGTGTGTTGCGGTGGAGAGTGTGTTTTGTTGGTGTGTGTTGGTGTGTGTGTTGCGGTGGAGAGTGTGTTTTGTTGGTGTGTGTGTTGCGGTGGAGAGTGTGTTTTGTTGGTGTGTGTTGTGTTAGTGTGTGTGTTGATGTGTGTGTTGGTGTGTATTGTGTTGGGTTGGTGTGTATAATGTTGTGTTAGAGTGTGTTGATGTGTATTGTGTTGGGTTGGTGTGTATTATGTTGTGTTAGAGTGTGTTGGTGTGTGTTGTGTTGGGTTGGTGTGTGCTGTGTTGGTGTGTGTGTTGCAGTGGAGAGTGTGTTTTGTTGGTGTGTGTTGTGTTAGTGTGTGTGTTGATGTGTGTGTGTGATTTCATGGGAGAGTTAAACATGAACGTATCCAGCGCAGGGTGTTTGTGTGTTTCTGGTTGATCAGCGTGGGAACAGCGTTCTCGCTGCACATCACCTGCTGAACAACACGCTGAGTAATGAAAAAACCCCAGCAACGGCCATGTGTGGAATGTAACACACACACACACACACACACACACACACATACTCTTTAAGCCAAAAAAAGCACCATGGCACTTGACCAAAACATTTCAGTATAAATTTTTGGAAAAATTCTCTAAACATTCTCCATTTCCCGGGACACAAAGTGAGCTCGCAGAAAATCGAGGCGAGGCGAACATTTACGCGAGACGATGGGAAGGGGGCGGGGCTTTCTGATTGACCAATGAGTGACCAGTGAGCACGTTTACAAAGATTGATTTGGAGCAAGAATGAGCACAATCAATAAAAATCAAACTAAGCGATAAATAAATCAGTGAAATTCAATAAAATCAAAGTTAAGGCTGTTTGAAAAAGTTACATGCGCAGGATAAACACTGCTCGTTTAAACACGCGTCTGTCGTTCTGCATGTAATCGGTGTGTGTAGTTTCGGAGAAGTTAACTGGCTAAGATGAATAACAGAGTCCCCAGGGTTGGGGGTTGTTGTTGTTGCCATGGTTACGCTCTTCTAGACGGAGCTCCAGTATCTGATTACATAACAGTCCAGCTTTCAAACCATGTGCTGGATTAAAAAAAAGAACGATCACGAACAGCAGAAAAGTGTCTGCTGTTGCTGTGTGTGTGTCTCACCCATGTGGTCGTCCTGCTGTTGTGGTCGATGAAGAACGGCCGTCCGTTGGGGGCGATCCTCATCTCCCACCCCGGGGGCAGGAAGCTCTGAGTGACCTTGTGCTGGGATTTGGGCGAGCTGTAGGGCGAAGGCTGAGGCGACTGCGGGTTCGAGAGCGTGTCCTTCACCACCCGAGGAAGCGGCACGTTATTGGTTCCCTGCAAACAGGAAGTAGAACTCATCAGTGATGTGTCCCCAAACGCTAGACTTCAAGAGGTCAAGTTAGGTTTTTTTTTTACTACAAAACTTTGTCAGATCGCTTGCCCCGCCCACTTCACATAGCTCCGCCTCCTGTTACTGTAAATCACAAACCCTTGTTTATTAAAAATGAATAACTTCTGGATCATGTTGAGTCGCTGCCAGCGTGAGTGTTTGAGCAGAGTGACGTGAGGGTGAAACGAGTATTTTAGAAGCTGATTAAGAAGGAAAACGGAGATATCGTGGTTCTGAGTTTCTGTGAAGAACGAGACGCTGGTCCTGGCACACGCTCGCGAGCAGCAAATGGCCGAGCAGCACTGACGCCGAGGAACAGGTTTCACACAGCGGCCGGTAAAAGCCTGCTGCCAAGAAGAAGAGGAAAAAAAACCGTACACATGCTGACTGGTGCACAAACACACACACACACACACACACACAGTGATGATGATGAATCAAACCTGATATGTACAACAGCTGCAAAGCTCACTTCATCACACACAGAGACGCACAATTTCATAATCACGTTTGAGGTCGTGACCTTTAGAGCCGAACATTACTGAAAATAAGAAGCAGGATTGAGAGCGCTGGAGTTTTTACAGTGTGTGAAATTCAGTTATGAGAAAGCAAAACATACAAAGCCTCATTTTGTAAAATAAAGCAATAAAAAAAAAAAATTTGGCGCCCTACAAAAAGAAGATCAAATCAAACACAGAACTGGCGCTCGTGCACAGCATGATTCATTTAGTGATAGAAGCATTTTTGGATTAACGGATGTTTTTCCGTATCAAAAATGCTTCTCAGGAAAATCACTGTTAATCTTTCATACTCATGTGACGGGGAGATAATGGCATGGAAATCTGTTAGGATGTTAAAAAAAAATAGAGTAAATCGATGGAAATTTGGTTAAATGGTTTGGAACGGAAGAGGCAGGAAAATAGCAAAGATGGCTGAGGATTAAATTAGAGTTGTCTATCAAACACGATCAATAGAAAAAAAAAAATCAGAGAATAAGATAATGCAATTTGAATTCAGCATGCTAATGTCACTGGAACGAGAAAAGTGGAACTGGAGAAGCATTACAGCTGTGTTATTTTATTTTTTATATTTAAATCAGCTTGTGAATAAGAACTATTTCTCTGAAATTGCATTCATTATTTATTTTGGATTATTAATGGACTGTTGTTCCAGCAGCTGTACGCATTTTTCCGAAAGACTCTCACGCCAGGATAAAAGGAATAAAATGGTGGATTAATAATAATAATAATTATAATAACAACAACAACAACAAGTGCCCTGCAGTGATCCTTCAGAAGAAGCCTAGCACATTAATACAGGGCTAGATTATTTTTACATTTTTAATTTTGTGTGTGTGTTTATGTGTTTAGGAGTTTAAGAGGCGGGCCCTTTATCCATTTCCCGGTTCGGCGCACTGCATCCTGTTTATTTCGGCGGGAATTTCCAATCAGGCGAGGACAGATGTCATCCGTGTGAGACTTTAAATTCATTTCTGCACATAATTCAATAGCGCTCTTTGTATTTATTGTGTTGTTTAAATTAATAGCGAGTCCACATCACTGCGGAACTATGGTGATTACCTTAGCTCCTAACCCTAACCCTTACCCACAATGCTGTTCGATGACAGTGGTGCATTGGGATTTAACCCTCAGTTAATCTCTACCAAAAGAGAGTGATGCAGCGGCGCTTTATTGATTCCTTCAGGCCATTTCTCCAGCAGATCAGACAGAACAGAATTCAGAAGAGTGTTTTATAATCCTGAGTGACTTTTAATCCAGGAAATACGGTTACAGAGGATCAGTATAAAAGACAGGAAACAAAAGGACAGAAAAAACACTATGGGAAAGGGATTTGAGGGGACAGTAAGGGTTGATCAGATGGAGGGATGGATGGATAGATGGCTGGATGGACAGACGGATGAGTCTCACCTCTGGAGGAGTGGACAGAGTGACGGTGGGGGAACTAAGGCTACGAGGTCTGCGCATTTGGGGTTCACTAAGATGGCCGCTGGATGAAGGTGTAGTAGCTACAGCGCCTCCTACAGCTCCTGCAGGAGAACTCACTCCATCTTCAGTGTGCTAGCAGAGGGAAATGAGGAGGGGGTTAACAGGAGCAACACAGAGAGAGAGAGAGAGAGAGAGAGAGAGAGACAGAGAGAGAGACAGAGAGACAGAGAGAGAGACACATAGACAAACAGAGACACAAACTGAGGGATACACAGACAGAGAGACAGAAACAGACACAGACATTTGGATAAACAGAATCAGAGGCTCCCACACAGACAGACAGACACAGAGAGAGACAGACAGTTACACAGACAGAAAGAGAGAGAGAGAGAGAGAGAGAAAGAGACAGAGTCACAGAGAGAGAGACAGACAGACAGATACAGAGACACAGAGAGAGACAGACATAGAGAGAGACAGACACAGAGAGACAGACAGTTACAATGATACAAACAGACAGACAAAGACACAAAGACACAAAAACACAGAGACAGAGAGAGAGAGAGAGAGAGAGACAGACAGACAGATATAGAGTCAGTGACACAGACATACAGACAGATGGAGACAGAGACAGGGTCACAGACAGGCAGAGATACAGATAAATACACAGATAGAAGATAGAGAGATTGTAAGATGGACAAACACACATACAGAAAAACAGATAGAGAAATACAGAAAGACGAACAGACACAGCCAGGCAGACAGGCAGACAGGCAGACAGACAGACAGGCAGACAGACAGACAGGCAGGCAGGCAGGCAGGCAGGCAGGCAGGCAGACAGACAGGCAGACAGGCAGGCAGGCAGGCAGACAGGCAGACAGACAGGCAGACAGGCAGACAGGCAGACAGTGTGTTGTACCTGCAGAATAGGGCGTGTCCACGTTGTGCTGCGGTTGTTGTGATTGACGTAATACGTTCGGCCCTTAGCGTCTTTTCTCTCCTCCCAACCTGAGGGCAGGGACTGAAACACACACACACACACACACACACACACACACAGACACACACACACACACACAAACACCAACTTAAACAGATGAACTGAACACTCAGTTTAAACCATGTTGGAGGTTCAGGAGCCACTGAAGCTGATCTGTCACGGATGAGATCGGGGGAAATGACGAGCTGATACAGAGACACACACATACATAATACACACACGCGCACACACACACAGACACACACACACGGCTCTGCTGCCTGGCCACCTGAGTTACAGATTCACGTTCATTATAAGCAGCGGAGAGTGAAGCTCATGATTGCGTTAGATCCTGAAGTGCAATATTTAAATAAAAAAACCTGAATCACCGCCTAAAAGCCACACACACACCAATAAAATAAAAAAATCAACAACAACAACAACAAAAAACATGAAGATGGGGCGTGACGGTAAAACAACCCCCCAGTACACACA
>CM040468.1:24696382-24697571 GCA_022758105.1 Pangasianodon gigas | reverse complement strand
GGTGGAGGTGATTTTGGGGATGAGAGTGAATTTAAAGGGGCGGTATATAAAATTAAACAGTGAATTTAGTGAAGTGGGGAGTGAATCTGTGTGCTCTGGAGTGAAATTAAAGGGGTGGTGTAGATGATATTCGTCACTGGAGTGAAATTAAAGGGGTGGTGTAGATGATATTCGTCACTGGAGTGAAATTAAAGGCACGGTGTAGTGAACATTTTGTGATTAGTTTCCATCTGAGTGATGGATGATTGTATTAAGAGCGATGTCACAGTGATGGAAAGAGCAATGGAGGATTTTAGAGTCGGTGAATCAAGAAAAAAAAGCAAACACTGAGAGGAATAAATGCCGGAGTGTAATGATTAGACTGGATTAGATTGGATTAGATTAGAGTGTCTGAGGAGAGGAAGCCAGAAGCAGCAGGACCAATGAGGCAGGATCATTAACGTGTGTGTTATAACACTATTGCATCACACCAGCGCTTAGAAACAGCTCCATCACAGGAAACCCACCCACCCACACACACACACACACACACACACACACACCCATTTCATTTCATCACTAAGTGAAGCTAAAACACTGACCCGTCGCAACTGCTGTCATTAAATTAATGAATCAAATTTACTCCAGAGGAACAGGTTTAAAGCCAGGCGATGATGTCACTTCCTGTCTCTGCAGCAACAAAGCAACATCAGCTGTGCGTTTTCTCAATGGACCCGTATTTGTTATGTCAGCAATATGCAAACACACACACACACACACACACACACAGTGTATTATGACCATGTGTATTTTAATAAATATAGGAAATGTAAATACTGGCTCATTTGTGGATTTATGAATCGCAGATCAACAGGAAAAAAACTGCCACACAGAGACGATACAAAATCCACAGAACACAAAACAGACACAAATATCAGCTTAGACCTTCAGTACCACGATCATGAGGAGAAAAGAAGAAAGGGAAGAAGAAGGAGAAAGAGGAAGAAGAGGGAAATGGAGGAATGGTAGAGAAAAGGAAGGAGGAAAAGGAAAGATAAATGCAGGAGGAAACGAAGAGCAAGAAGAAGAAGAAATGGATGTGGAAGATTAAGAGGAAGAATAAATGGAAAAGGAAGAACATGAGAAAGATGAAGAAGAAGAAGAAGTGGAAGAGAAAGAGATAGAGGAACAAGAAAAAGAGGCAGAAGAG
>CM040468.1:24666382-24693882 GCA_022758105.1 Pangasianodon gigas | reverse complement strand
GTGTGTGTGTGTACAGACGCACAGCCAAAAACACACCAATGAAGCATGTTTACTGCTAACGAACCGCTACTGTAGAGCAAGACGCCCCCTGGGGGTGGGGCATATATATAATATATATATATATATATATATATATATATATATATATATATATATATATATATATATATATATAATGTTCTACAGAGCATTTCATTGGACGAACACAAGATTAGTACAGGATAAGTCAGCATCAGACTTTTCACAGAAGTGACAATCTATAAAATTCAAAACAAGAACATTTCTACAAAAAATTGGTGTCTGTGAGATTAAGGAACAGGGACGAAAAGCTCTGAAACACAGAGTTTGATTTCAGGAGCATTTAAAACTCCAGTTTCAGGCTTTATTTAGAGCAGAATTTCCAAAAGGAATGATGCACCACGATCATGCCACATCCAGTTCTACAGACATGCCATCCTGCATTCTTCTGCTCAGGCCTCGAGGGAAGGAACCACTTTCACACAAAGGAGGGAGGTAATTACACAAATACCAGAATAAACAGTTTCTCCCAATAACAACACACACACGCACACACACGCACACACACGCACACACACGCACACACACGCACACACGCGCACACTCGGATTAAAGCCACTTGTCATGAAGAACAGGAAAAGTGCCACAGAACGTGTGCTTCAGGTTTAACAGCGCTGGCATACTTACAATTATAAAAGAGAGCGAGAAAGAGAGAGAGAGCAGGTGAGCGAGTGAACAATCTGCACCGTGCAGAGAGGAGTGGAAAAAAGAATGAGGTGTGATGAAGGAAAGAGACGTACCATAGGTGAGGGAGTCTGAGCCTGATCACTCACTCCATCAGTCATACTGGAGGAACGCAACCTGGATGACAGGAGAGACTGAGAGAGGGAGAGGGAGAGAGAAATGGAGAGAGAGACAGAGACATAGAAGAGAGAGAGAGAGACAGAGTGTGAAAGAGACAGATGAGAAAGAGACAGAGCAAAAGAGAGAGATGAAGAAAGAGAGAGAGAGACAGAAGAGAGAGAGAAAGAGACAAAGAGATTGAGAAAGAGAGAGATGGAGAAAGAGAGAGAGTATCAACCGATCTCCTCTGACCATTATACCATTCCCACAACCTCTCTAATAAACATCCCTTTCTCCATCCATCTTTCCATTCCTCCATCCACATAGCTATCTATTCCTCCACCCATCCATATATTCATCCCTGTATGTAAACTTCCCTCCATCCAAACCACCAAATCAATCAGTCCCATCCATCCCATCAATTTTATCCATCTATCTATCTATCTATCTATCTATCTATCTATCCATCCATCCATCCATCCATCTATCCATCCATCCATCCATCTATCCATTGAGACCTCCTCGTCAGTAGTGTTAGCATGAGCCTGCAGTCTGATTAGCCATAAATAATAAAAGAAACGCAGACAGGTAAACTAGGTAAACACTCCTCTCACCTCCTACATCACGTTTTAATCATTAATTTGACTACTGAGCACGAAGTCATGATGAAGGTACGTTTCTCCACGTCATCGGCTTCCACTGCCCTAATTAACATTAATAACCGGGATGATTAACGAGGATAATTATCCTAATATACATGACGTTTATCACAATACAGGATTTAGCTTTACGGCCGTTTTGCTAACAGCAGCAACAGAGACACGATTTATGATTTAAAAAAGAATAATCTATAATAATGTTCTTAAAAAATAGTCACATTGTTTAGTTTTTAATAAACAAATTAATAAAGGGTAATAATTAATTTCTTTTAATTAATTAAATGGAATTAAAATTAAATGAAAAAAAATAAAAAAAACTAAATCGCTAAATAACTGTAAAAATTAATAAAATGAATAATATTAAAATATACTTATTTAGCAAAAATCAGGATAAATTAATCCGTAAAATATACATTTTACCATGCATAAAAATAAAAAAAAATTGTAATTTTAATTTCTACCCACTTACAACTGAGAATAACAATTCAGCAGGTCAGTGTTAAAAGTAATGGCACCCTATAAGTTCGACTGGAAATTAATGGAACAGATTCTGCACCATTCCCTATCCATCCATCTAAATCAGTCTATATATCCCTCACATATACACGTCTATCTCCCCTCATCCATCTATCATACTTCTATCTACCTACAGATTCCACCCATCCATCCATCCTTCCTTCTCTCACCCCGGTGTTGTTAGCTCCGCCCATTTCTCCGTTGGTGTTAGGAGTGAGTGACAGCCTCATGCTGATCTCTTCTGAAAACTCTGGAGTGCTGAACTGATGAATGGGCGTGGCAGAGGAGGCGGGGCCAGCCACGGCCTCACTCATCCCCGAGAAATCCTCTTCAGTGATAGGGTCCCAGGACTGGGAGGGGAGGGGCTAATTAAAAATTACCCAATAACAAAAGGTACGATTTATCTTTTTTTTGTTCATTCAGTAGTACTGTTAAATATTAACAGAAATTTAAATAAACAAAAAATAGAAGAAATATCATAAACATAATCGATATAAGAACATAAATACAGTACACTGCTTTTATAAAAATGATTTATAAATAAGGCAGAAACAAGAGGTCAAAGGTCAGTCTCACATCATCGAGCTCTCGGGGGTCGATGTGTTCGTTCTCCAGGTCCTCACTGATGTGGCGTCTGGAGCGAAACACTCGGTGCGCTTCCTGGTTGATCTGACGCAGGTGATTATCGCTGTCCGTCTCTGATACCACGTCACTGACAGACAGAGAGACATAGGAAGCAGGAAATGACATCACACCTCTTCCTGAACAATCAGCAGTATTTATCTGACAAAACAAAACATGGAAGGAAATGTAATTTATGTTTTTTTTTACTGAATCTTTTCTTAGATCTTCACTCACTTCATTCATATTTACAAAAAAAAGCTGCAACCCAAAACACACAGCATGTTTGATTCAGTTCCTGCAGTGAGTCGACTCAGAGTCGAATCATTTTCTCACTAGAGTTCACTCGGAAGCGAATCGACAGCACTTCACTCGGACGCCTAAAGAACCGCACCGAGGGGGAGAACAACACACCCTGGTTCCACTCAAATGCACTCAAACGCTGCAGAAATGAAAGTACCATAAAATCCACCTGTGACACGAGGAAGAGATCCTGAGTAGAGTAACTGTGTAAGATTCTGGATCCCGACGATGCCACAGACATCAGAAGCGGCACGAAAGCTGAGAACAGGGGTGCCAAAACTTTCAACCGGTTCCCTATATACCGTATTAACAGGTGAAGTGTATGGATGATGTTGAAGCAATGCTGTACCGCTGATTGTGAATTTGACAGAGAGCCCGAGTGAGACAAGTGTAACTGTTTGACAACACAAAGTGGGCGGGGCGAGTTTAACTTTATGCAAATGAGAAGAGAAGCGACACGGCGATTACCGATACACGAGAGAAACGGCGGTGCGCTTGCGTATTGTGTCCCACCCGAGACGCATAATCTGTGTTTCTGGTTCCACATCTATAGAACCGGTCGCTGTATGGGACCCGTGAAACCATGGCAACCAGCAGTAAACTAAAGACAGGATAGGGATTTGAGTGACGCAGGTAAAGTGTGTGTGTGTGTGTGTGTGTGTGTGTGTGTGTGTGTGTGTGTGCATATACATACACTGTGCTGGGTCTTTTCCACTGCGTGGTTCGGTTGTTGTGATTAACGTAATACGTTCGGCCGAGATTATCAACTTTCTCCTCCCAACCTGCCGGCAACGGAGGAAGGAGCTGCTGAGAACGACGAGAACCGCCGTGATCCACCGAGTCCACCTCCCATCCCTGAGAGAGAGAGAGAGAGAGAGAGAGGGAGAGAGACAAAAAAAGACAGAGAGATGAAGACAAAAAGACAGACAGATGGGGAGAGAGAGACAGGGAGAGAGAGGGTGAGTGAGAGAGAGACAGACAGATGGGGAGAGACAGGGAGAGAGAGAGAGAGAGAGAGAGAGAGAGAGAGAGAGAGAGGAAGAAAAACAGACATGGAGAGATGAAGACAAAGAGATAGACAGATGGGGAGAGACAGACAGACAGAGAGGGAGAGAGAGAGATAGGGAGAGAGACCAGAGAGAGTGAGAGGGTGAGAGAGAACCAGAGAGTTAGAGAGACAAAGAGAAAGAGAGTGATGAAGACAGAGACAGACAAAGACACAGAGAGAGAGAGAGAGAGAGTGATGAAGACAGAGACAGACAAAGACACAGAGAGAGAGAGAGAGAGAGAGAGAGAGAGAGAGAGAGAGATTAATTAATCATAAATGCTAGAAAGTAAGAAATGAGGAAAATGCTGTCAGAGCAAGAAAGTGACAGACAGCGAGTAAAAAAGAGAGAAAGAAAAGAAAGTAATAAAATTGAGGGAGAGACAGACGAGAGGAAGAGAGAGAGAGAGAGAGAGAGAGCTCACCTCAGCCTCCTCTCTCATCTCGCCGCTCTCCTCCTCCTGAGCACCGTTCTTCGGCAGGTACGCCATCTTCAGCCTCAGATAACCTTTCACCCTCGACTTATGACTGCGCGCACACACACACACACACACACACACACACACACACACACACACAAGCATGAAACACACTGACCATCAGTGACAGAATGTAAGAAGTATTAAAGCAGCAATAAGTGTAAGGCGTAGCTAATTTCAGGGCCAACAGAAATATAAACAGAAGCCTGAGATAAAGAAACTAAAGACATCCATCAGATTTTAAAATGATATTCTACAATTTTTTAAGAGGTCTTTGAAATGATATGATTATTACAGGTCCAGAAACACACAGATTACAAACTGCACCTTTAAAACATACATACAAATACTAGCAGATCTTGATCAACAACAACTAAAATTCCATCAACTAATCTGGGGAGTTTAAAAATTTAAAAAGTATATTACAAAAAAAAAAAAAACAACATAATTAAATATTACTAAATTTATAGTTCTTTTAGGGGCCCAAGCACTTTAAAGGAATAGATCAGATAATATATATAAAAAAAATATTAAAAGTTCTTCAATGTTGTGAACTTCATCACTCTTTTAGGGGGCCAAGCACTTTAAAGGAATAGTGTGGTTGCACAAAAGCAATCGAAAAGTTAAGATGTGTTCGGTGATTATGTTTACTTCTTCAGTTTCTGACTAGAGCTACAAGGCTAATGTGGCTAACAAACTTACAGCTGCCAGTTTTAACTTCAAGATTCTGCACTACAGTTGTTTTTTAGCTTCCTTCTGTCCATGTTTTTAGGCAACATAAACTGAAGGCTATAGGCTTGTTTGTAGGTGCAGTTCAAACACTTTGGTTGATTGACTATATTTTGAGGTAAAGAAAAACCAACAATTAAAAACAAAAAAGAAAACACTGACCTTCTTGGCCTGAGGAGGAAATCTTTAAACGTGTACGGCCGCTCCATCGCTGGATCCTCTGTCTGCGAACAAACAAAAAAAAAAAAACGCCCCAAAATAAATAAAGAAAGCAACAGCCAGCTCTATCACACTGCAAAGCTGTAAACATCTGAGCACTGGGGAGTGAGTCAGGGAAAAAAAAAAGGCGGTTAGGGGCTGGACACCATGGCGAACTTCCAGAGTCCTGCTTACGTAATCATCATCTCCTGTTACATATTCCATGCAGGCCACAGGTTGTAGCTCTACAGAACAGCAGCTGTTATTAGTGGCTCCACAAGAATCAACGGCATCAGCAAATCTGCCGGAGCCTGAGAATGTACGTAAACAAGGAAAAAGAGAAAAATAAAAAAGAGGATTTCAGAACCCGAGACTCAGATGTGTATCTACAGGAAGCTCTGAGTAACCCATCAGCTTTAACGGTATAACTACTTTCAGAAAAAATGTAGCTGATCAGCTCATAATGTCATCTGTTTGTCTTTATTTACTTATTTAAGGCTGGACTTCCTGAGACTTGGTGAGACAGCCAGCACCTACCAGAGGATGTTAGAAAGCAGTCAGATTTGATGTGAGGTGTGGACAGCTTGAAGGAGAAAAAAAACAGCGCCCTTATAGGAAGCGGCTACGAGTTTGAAGCGCCGCTCACACATCCGCTAGATAAATTCCAGTATTTCCTTAAAAGATCCTATCAGACCAGTCTGGGACATAAGTGGCCAATTTCAAACTGTTTCTTCCACTTCACATCTTTATCTTTCCATGGTAAGGATGTCATCTGCATAGAATTGTCCATATCCAGTACACAAACGATTTGGAAATACCCCAAAACACCGGCTAAGAGAAATGTGTCTGCTGTAGACTTTGCACTCAACAGTACCATGAGTCCAAGTGCTTCATGAACATGAGAACAGATTAGCTCTAGTATCAGTTCTGAATTAGTCAAAGACTAGCTTTAGCAAAGATCCAGTATTATCTTCAACTTAGCGTTAATTCAGGTCCAAGATTAGTTATACTAGGGATCCAGGACCAGCTTTAACACCGGTCCAGGATTAGTCCAGGACGAGAGTTACTAGCTTTAAAATATACATACAAAAGATTAGCTTCAACCTAGGTCTAGTGCTAGCTTTAATATAGATCCAGGACTAGTCCGAAAGTAGCTTTAATACAGGTCCAAGACTAGTTATAACATGCATACAGGACCAGCTTTAATATCTGTCCAGGATTAGTCCAGGATGAGCTTTCCTAGCTTTAATACAGATACAGGATCAGCTTTAACACAGGCTCAGGATTAGCTTTAATATCAACCCAGGATATGTCTAGGATTTGCTTTAATATATAGCAGGTCCAAGATTAAATTTTTTACGGTGGTCTAAGACTAACTTTAACATAAATCATGACATAAGTCCAGCACTATTTTTTAGCAGGGGTGTAGGACCAACTCACAATAATTTGTCCAGGATTAGTCCAGGACTAGCTTTAACACATATCAGATCAGTTTAATATTGGTCCAGGATTAGTCCAGGACTAGCCTTAATATAGATACAGGATTAGCTTTAGTGCAGGTCCATGACTATCCTTCATACGGTACCATGATTAGCCTAGCCTAAGACTAGCTGTAATTTGGCTCCTGGACTAATTCAGGTGCAGGATGAGTCCAGGTGTAGCTGTAATACAAGGTCAATATGATACCACGGACTAGTTAAAAGGACGTCCACAGGTTTCCCCAGGTTTGACGCATCTCTGTGTTTGCTAGCTCGACAGCAGGTAGATATTCTTAGCCTTACGTTAACATGTTCCCCTGCCTCGTCTGAGTGACCCCCATATTATCCAGCGTGTTTAACCTGATATGAAATATTTCAAGACAAATTCAATTTCTTAACAGTAGATTTAAAAAGCTTAAAAAATAAACATCCCTCATTTATAAAATTTACTTTCAGACATTTTAAGCCTTTTTAAAGCCCCGGAGACACTCTGGATAAATCCAGAACTAATATGACCCTTGCTAAACTATCTCTGAACTAGCTTTAAATGGTTTCGGGACTAAATAACATGTGGGAAGTGTGGGATTAGCGCTAATATACATCCAGACATCTAGCACTAGGTTGAACAGGGTCCCAAGTTGATGAAGTGCTCATAAATGAGAGGAAGTGAGTAAGTCAGGTGACGTGTAAGAGTGAGTGTGCAGAACACGCTTCAGCTTGTAATTACACATGACGCTTGTCTTGGATTTAGCTGAAAGCCCACAGCTGCACCCGCTACCACCGAAGAAGTGATGACAGACACTGAGATTCTGTTTCATGGCTTTTGTATTCGATAACGTTAGTCACACTTCTCACTTAACACAAACATCCTGTAACATATTTTATTTTTAACTACAAAACAACAACAACAACTACAACATCCTTCTCTCTTGGTATCTGTTTCGTACCATCAAACATTTTTATAGTATTTTTTAGAAATGAACAGTGGGGTTTCGCTTTGATTTGAGGCGGATATTTTTTCTTTGCTGCGCAGGTTTATCTAATAGGGATACCCCCGTAACCAATCGGATCTCAGCCCCTGCCCCCAGTTACGCCGTAACCAATCAGATCTCAGTTCCCGCCCACAAAACCAAAGATTTCTAGAAGTATTTACATTTTGCATTCATTTGGAGATTTGTTTAAATTTTAATTTTATTATTGTTGTCTTGATTGCTCACAAGTGTTCCTATCAGCAGTGCACAAAATGATGGGAATGATCAGATACAAAAAGTGCTTATAAAAAAATAAATAATTAATATAAATAATTAATCAGCAGCAGACTGATGATTAGACTTAACTGATGATTCACATCAAGTAACAGCTGAAGTTTTTGGCAGAGCTATAACTTCATTATAACTTTGTATGTTTTCAATTATTTATCTAATCACGATTCATAAATTAAGAAATAAAAATAAATATTCCCGGGAAGTTTAGTTGAAGTGGAGGAAGTGTCAGTGCTTTAGGCTAAGATCCGCTCGCTTACGGAGCAGTTAAGCAGTCAGATACGCTTCTGCTTCAGGTGATCTAAACTTTTGTAAATACATGCGCAGTGACACATGTACATGACAAATATCGGATATCGGGATTGGCCCGGAATTCCCATATCAGTGCCTCCGAATTTTTACTACCTACTAAACTGGAAACTGCTGTGTTTATATTGTATACTAAAAAAAAAGTTGTTGACAAAATGTCAATGAAAAGGCTTCGCTGTGCCTAGCTTGACTGAAGCTCTGTGTGTGTGTGTGTGTGTGTGTGTGTGTGTGTGTGTGTGTTTACTATGGCTTGTTGTGTTATTTTTCCATTGTTAGCTGAAGGGGGATGCCCTCCTAAACCAGCCCGCATGTTTACATTTCAAACGCAACCCCCTGTTTCCACTCCCTACAGGGAGAGGGGCTTCGGAGGTTCATGCTTTCGGTAAAGCCGTCCATGAGCGCATTTCAAGTAAAACACACACACACACACACACACACACACACACACACATGTACAAATAACTTACCGGCAAGTGACTCAGAGGCACATCCACCTGTCCCAGGAAGTCATCTCTAGTCTGTGTGAAACAGAGGAAAAAGAGAATTAGCTCTTGAACTTTAGTGGGACTTGAGGGACAAACACACACAGACACACACACACACAACCCCGAGAGAAAAACCGACTATGATCTGAAGAATGGAGAAAAAGAAAGGAGGAGGGGGAGAGTGAGTGAGTGAGTGAGAAAGAAAGAGAAAGAGAGAGAGACCCAGTTTATGATTACTCCAATGAGGAAGACACGAGGGTGTAAAAGGGAAAAGGTCAAAGGTTCAGTGGGTCAGGGGTCGTGCGTCAATCACCGCGTGAAACCTCCGCTCGCACCCTGAAAGCCACACAGTGAAACTAATCTACGCTGCGTGTCCAGTTAACGCTAGCTCTGCTCATAGCTCGTTTACCTGTCCGAAGTGTAAAAGCCCATTCTTGAGTCGATCGTGACCAGAGTGAGCCTGCGTGTGGAATAAACTGGTTTAAACAACAACACACACCCACACCCACTCACACACACTCACTCACACAAGCACACACACTCGAGCATTGTGGTTTTCACCATATCTGTTTACACCAGTGGTTTTCAAATAAAATTTGTACAGTTTCAGTTACATAAAATTCCTCGCTTATTAAAGTCTGGAAGCGATTTCAGCTCTGTTTTTAGATTATTCCTCTTCACACTGTACGAAATCCTGATAAAACTGTAAAAACAGACTGTATGATAATGTGTGTTCTCTACGTCAGATTATACCGTGAAGATCCTCTAACGATAGATCTGCGATTAAAGAAAATCACTACGTATAACGCTGCTTACATCATCAATCATCCGGACATCAGCTGTGTGTTTGGTGTCCTCCTATTGGTTGATTTTTATACGAATGCTGAAGCTGTGCTCACACTCTGAGATTTTAATCACAAATTTCTCACACTGAAAGAAATTTGTCATCATTCATCTTTGCTCGCAGCGGCACTAAATCGGCGCCACGAGTTCTAAGACCACGGATTTCAACTCACGTCTGAATAATTGCGATAATATAATTTACGATGTGCGGTTTTTGTCTGCGACAGCGAAATTAAACAGCGCAAAATCAGGTTTGTGTCCTTTCCTCCCAAACATGGACAGAAGCCCAAATAATAAAATTTAGAGGCGCTGAATTACGGTCAGTTGTCTACTCAAGTTGGTTCTGCTCCAGTGTTTCTCAAATGCTCAGGTTTAATTCCATGACTACAGTAGCCTCATAGCTTCAGAGCCAAATTAACGAAGCTTCAGAAAGTTCAGACACCAAACGCATCACAGTCGATCAACTAAATAAATTCCCGCTAACCTTTTCAGGTTTTGTTATCACACTTGTACAACAACACGCCCCGGTCTGAGATGTAGAACATTAAAGGCATAAAAATTGGATCGAATTTCCTGACAAAACACTGTACAGAGCATTTGGAAATGAAGATTTGACACAGCGAGCTGCTCCACGTCAACGCCTGACCAGTTAACCTTCGACTTTCAGCGGGACTCCAGTTCCTTTTTCTCTCTAATGAACTTTGATCTGGGCGAGTTTGTCCGAAAATCTGCGACATTCAGCCCACTTTCCGCACTTTGTTTTTCCAGCTCGGTTGACATTTAAACCAAAGTCCAGTGTGCTAATGAGAACACAGAGCCTCTGTACGGCTCTAAAAAACAGCCTTCAGTCTCCGCTGAGAGAGAGAGAGAGAGAGAGAGAGAGAGAGAGAGAGAGAGAGAGAGAGTGTGAGTGAGTCACCCAGTGTGGAGCTTTTAGATAACACTGAGATCATCCACACCATTTTCCTTCAGTTTCAACAAACCTACAGCCGATACAGAGTAAAGATTTCTGAAGAACCTTCTCCTAATAAACCACTAAAAGTGTTGACTGATGATTCACCGTTCACATATCGTATACACAAAACCACAGAAATCCAAAAATGTCAGTAAATCATGTGACACCAAAGGGAAACTCCTTCATTCTTCCTTAGAGAGCTTTCCACAAATTCTTATCGTCATGGCAATTACTCCATAACAGGAAGTAAGAAGGAAAACCACTAGAGTTAACAAGGCTAACTTTAGCATTTGGAAATGATGTACTACAGAATTGACTCCCGCTTTAGAGCCGGTCATCTTGACCAAGAGCACAAACACCAACCTTTCTTTACATAAAAAAAAAAAAAAATTTCCTCACAAACCTACAGAAATAAAACTAATACTTCCTATAGCCCTATTTGGACGGGATTTGCACTTATCTGTGATTTTGTTTCAGTACTCTCTCTCTCTCTCTCTCTAAATTTTTAAACCAGTAAAAAATAAGTATGAAGTGGGCTACATTCGATTCAGATGAGCGATTACATCCTTAATACTTTGCTAATCCATCCTGCTTAAAAATAAAAATAATAAAATGTTTTGGAATGCAAACTCAGCTAGAAGTGCATAGCAGTAAAGCTATGCATTAAAATAACATTTACTATCAAAGCTAAATAAAATGTATTTTTGTAATATTAGTGGACTCTAATTTTAGCATCTTCTAGCATCTCTGGAAATATGACAAATATAGCTAAAACCAAATGAGGTTATTTTCTGGGCAGCAGCTGCAGGAGCGAACTGTAACTGTAGAAGTGGAAGTAGTGTAGTAGTAGTAGTTGTACTATTAGAAGTAGTTGTAATAGTAGTTGTAGTTGTAGTAGTAGCAGTAGCTGTAGTAGTAGTTGCAGTAGTAGTAATTGTAACAGTAGTAGTAGTAGTAGTAGTAGTAGAAGTGGTAGGTGTAGTAGTAGTACTAGTTGTAGAAGTAAGTTCTTAGTAGTAGTTGTACCATTAGGAGTAGTTGTAGTAGTAGTATTAGTAGTTGTAGTAGTTGTAGTAGCAAGCAATAGTAGTAATAGTTGTAGCAATTGTAGCAGTAGTGTAGTTGTAGAAGTAGTTGTTGTAGTAGTTGTTGTAGTAGTTGCAATACTCGTAGTAGTAGCAGCAGTGTAGTTGTAGTAGTTGTTGTTGTAGTAGTAGTTATAGTAGCAGTAGTAGCAGTAGCAGTAGTAGCAGTAGCAGTAGTAGTAGTAGTTGTAGTGGTACTAGTAGTTGTAGCAGTAGCAGTAGTAGTAGTAGTTGTAGTAGTAGCCATTATTTACTCCTCATCCTGTTACGCTCTGCTCCTTTCCTGATCTATGAGCCTTCTACTTTTCGTGTACATGCACAAACATTTTCCCCCCAATATCTTCCTTCCCCAATGGCATCTGGAAGTGTTCGGTCACCAAGGACACATATCTGACATATCTTCCCACTAAACCCGCCGTCACACAGACAAACCTGAGAGTCTGAGCAGAATGTCGGCCAGAAGTCCGGAAAGTTCCTGCATCTTAGCAGATTTCAACACATGCTGGTAGAAGAAGATACCACAGCACTGTTCACTTCTCCATTCTGATTAGTCTGATTAGCTGTTGATTAATTTTTAGCTGCAAATTACAGGTTTATATTAATGCGCTTGTTCTAATACGTTGTCGTTTCTATAGCAACAGCTCATTCACAGGGACTTGTACGGCAGTCGTGCCACACAAACAGATTACAAAATGTGTGTAATCAGTGATGCGGTGAAGTTTTCTGTATGGAGAAATGTGTTTATTTGACGTTTATGGAAGGAGTCTCCAGTGTCAGTGCTTTGTAACAGGCAGAAGTAAAGCTGAAACTATAGTGCAAGTGATAACAGGGACTAACTTGTTTTACAGACATTCCACAACATTAAATGTAATTATAAATGCATAAGAAGTATCATGTGTTGTTCTTTAATAAATAAATAAAAAAGTAATTGCTGGCAAGCTGCTGTGGAATAAGGGAAATAAAACACTTGCAGATGTGCTATTATGAAAAAAAAAAAAGAAAAAAAAACTTTGGGGTTGGAACAGTAACTTTGCTTCATGACACCGCTCCATCATTGATTATTTTCCTATAAGAGCATAACACAGAGCTTTACTCCATGAGGACTTCACTCTGACCTTCTAATGCTTTAAGATAATAAGTGAAAACACACCTGTAGTCAATGAAAACCCAGCAGAGGAAATAGGATCGTTACGGACATTTGATTCAGCTGACGCATACAACATGGGGATTCCCGGATACCTCACTCCCAGTAATGTCTTTTTCTCTTCATATAAAGACAAACACTTTCTTATGATCATAAAACATACAGCGAGGTTGCAACACTAAGCAACTAAAATGTCATTTACAGAGCAAAATGCTCTTAAGTAAAATGCAAAAGGTCAGTGAGAAGCACACTAGTCTGAAATCCATCACCGTCATTAAAGAAACCAAAGGTTTGGCGCTGAGATTTAGTTGAAGCTTTGAGGTTAGCATAACTGTTTTTACACTTGGACAGCAAAAAGAGCATTGTCTAGACTTGGATATATTCATCAAACATCTCTAAACTTTTTTGGCACTGAAACGTGCAGCTTGTCAAAGGTCTTTATGGTCATTTTAGCTGTAACCTTATCCTAGACCCTAATGACCACAGAGCAGCTGAGGCGTACGGTGACCCAAGTCAAGAGAGAAGGGCTGATCTGAAAACCCAACAACAGCACTTGATGCAGGTCTAAAGATAGAACAGCCCGCTCTTAAAATGACGGGAAAAAAAGCCAAGCTGAAGAGTGCTTCTGGGCAGGCAGACATATCTGTCAGCGCTCATTTCAGCTCCTTTACTCACACCACCCCCTCTCTTATTTTTTACATTAAAAAGTGTTTTTTTTTCAAGAAAAAGCCACTGGTAAAGTTTTCAATGCCTGAGGTTCAGAAACCAAAAACCATGTGGTTAAGCTTTTCTCCTGCCTTTCCATTTTTCTTACTCTTTCTTACTTCCCAGAAAGTCCTTCCCCCTCCCCATCACACAGTCCCAAACTCCCTACCTCATCTCCTCTGCTTTTCTCATTTGCCGTCCACTTATTAACTACTAACGCAGTGAATTATTGACAACACGTCACATTCCAGGTCCAGACACACAAAAAACAAAAAGTGCATCATGTAATAAAATCAGCCATCTGGTAACACATTGGGCTTAATATCAAAATGGTGTCATTCCAGCAGAAACCAAATCAATAACCAGGCAAATGACAGAAAACTGCATACAACGTGAAATTCTAGCCCCCCAGTGCTAATTACCTTTGGGCAGTTCCAGGTAGGACCTTTTCCAAAGCTAATATCCTGTGTCGAGTTAGACCTGTGGCTGCCTCCTTGGCTGAAATATATCTTGAACTTGGCCTGCTTCGGATCCTGCTCTTTCCTGATCTTAAAGGTGCAGCCTTGAGCTCCATCCTCATCAACTTCGGTCTCAGAGATGGGGGCATGAAGGTTAGGCATAGATCCAGGGCGTGATGGTACTTGTCTGGGTTGTAAAGGCTGAGAGGTGCTCCTCTCGAGTCGGATTCGAGGGTACCGTACTGCACGGCCACCTTTAGACCCAAGATCAGCCGCCTCTCTCTGGCCATTTGTAGTCACGGTTCTTCCTCTGTCCTGTTGAAGCTGGAACACGAGTCTCCGAGTACCAGAATTTCCATCTGTGGTTGGCTGAACAGACCAACGGCAGGCACCGTTTTGCCCATCCTGGCTGTAGGGAACTATTCTGAACTGCTGGACATCAGATCCATTGGTGGCACTTTGCTGGATACAAAACCCACCAAGGCTGATTCCTGGAGAACTGTCATTGCCAATTCCCAAAGGAGAGTGTCCGTTCTGTAAATCATATGGCCTGACGCAAAAAACTCGCCTCTTGGGCTGAGCAGCATCCATTCCTGGGTTTGTCTGATCCATAACCGGAGTTGTTGGACTTTCTCTTCTGCGGTACACTGCAGATTGAGAAGATAACCAGCCCTCTGCAGGCTCGGTGTATGCCGGAGCTGGATCCTGGGGGTATCCTGGTGGTGAATCCATGGACTGTACATCTTCCTGGGGCGTAGAGGAGCGCTGGAGGGAGATCTGCATGGAAGAACTCTTGGTGGGCCTTGGCAGTTCAGTTTGGCTCTGGAGCTGCGGGATAAACATGGAGGAGCTTCGTTTTAAGAAAGCGCCAGAAACAGGAGCGTCTTCCTCAAGCAACGGGTTGTGCGGACGCATTTGGAAAAGCATGGCTCCTGCTCCAGCAACGTTATTATGTGTATTCTGGTCTTCATCCTCGAGTTCCTGTAACTCAGGAGCTGTGTTGCTGCGGTTGGACCCAAAGTAGAGACGCAGCCGGCGAGACATTCTCGCGTCTCCGTCTGGTTCCAGTCGACTCTGTCTCTTGCCCACCCTTTAAACGTGTCTGATCGGCTCTCTGCACTCTCTCTGGCGCTCTCTCTCCCTCTCTCTCTCTCTCTCTCTCTCACCCACACACTTTTCCCCCTTTACTTTTTGCCTTCCCTCACTCACTCGGAGAGAGAGAAAAAGCAGGAGCGCATAGTAACAAGAGAAGCACTGCCAGAGATCTGCAAAGTTCAGACCACAAACTCCCAATGAGACTGAGAGAGTGTGTGTGTGTGTGAGTGTGTGTAAGGAAGAGGGGTGGGATGTTTGTGTGTGTGTGTGGGTGGGGGGGGGATCAACCCACTACCATTTGGCAAACTGTTAGCGCTGCACCTCGATGGTGACAGGCAGCAGAAATAACCAGAGTGACAAGTAGCATTCCAAGCGTGATTGGATAAGGACGCCTGGCACTCAGGAAAGCTGAGGTGAGGGTAGGATGGCCTTGGTCACGTGCCTCAAAAATGGCACAGACTTCCCGTCCCTCTTAAACACACCCCACCACCAACCCGAGAGATCCAAACAGCCTTCTGTCAGCTGCCACTGATCTGTCAGGACGAAGCCGGCCCCCAGGAGAGGGACAGAAAAAAAGAGAGCAAGAAGGAGACAGAGCGAGAGAAAGACAGACAGAGAGAGAGAGAGAGAGAGAGAGAGAGAGATCACAGCTAAGACAGGAAACACTCTCCGCAAACTCGTAAATCTGCCTCTTCTCTCTCTCTCTCGTCCCACACACCAAGGACATGAGGAGAAGCCAAGCAGGATTTGGGAGCTAATCAAAAAGTCTTTAAAACAACAAAGAAAAAAAAATTTGCTTCCCCTTTAAAATCATAGTCATTAATACAAAAACAAAAGCACACATGACCGCGTCATTCAGTAGTTAGCAGGTGGCTTTTGAAACACGATCTTATTTATACAGATGAGTAGCTTCAGTGCAAAAACAACAAACTGTTTAAAACCTGTTGTAAGTTTTTTTTTGGCTCTTTGTAAAGCCAAAAAATTTGCACAATTTTCCCTAAAACATTTGATGTCGGAATTTAGCTCAGTGGTTACAAGGATAATGTTGCTGAAAAAGTAAGGGAAGCTTATAGCCTCCATTTTTGCATCGTACCCTAAATGTTCATGTGTAAATCCTCCCACAGTGGTGTTGTTTCAATTGGCTTTGTGGAGGTGTTCATGTTCTACATACGTACACGACACGGAGCCGCAATTTAAGCAACAGCTACAAGCGACACAGTGACACTTTCTCAGTCGTATTGTATTGCATGCTATGTATAGAGATGTTTATCATATCATATATACTACGCTATAAGGCCAAAAGTTTGTGGACACCTGACCATCACACTCATATGTCCTTGTTGAACATCCCATTCCAGATTTATTCCCCTTTTTTGCTGTTATAATAAGCTCCACTCTTCTGAGAAGGCTTTCCACTAGATTTTGGAGCGTGGCTCATTCAGCTACAAGAGCATTAGCGAGGTTGGATAACTGATGTTGGGATGTCGAGGAGGTCTGGGGTGCAGTCGGTGTTCCAGTTCATCCCAAAGGTGTTCAGAGGGGTTGAGGTCAGGGCTCTGTGCAGGACACTCGAGTTCTTCCACTCCAACCTTCACACACCATGTCTTCATGGAGCTCGCTTTGTGCACAGGGGCATTGTCATGCTGGAACAGGTTTGGGCCTCTTAGTTCAAGTGAAGGGAAACTGTAATGCTACAGCACACAGAGACACTCTATACAGTTGTGTGCTTCCAACTTTGTGGCAACAGTTTGGGGAAAAACCACATATGGGTGTGTCGAACAGGTGTTCACATACTTTTGGCAATATAGTGCATGTATCGAGTTGTGTATCGTATCGTATTTCTGTACTACGGATCGAGATGAGCACTGTATTGTATACTATTTATAGAGATGTGTGTCATATCGTATACTATGTTTCAAAAGATCTGTATCTACTGCACTACATATCGAGGAGTGAGTCATATTCTATAGTACGTGTTGAGATGTGTATCGTATCGCATACTATGGACCAAAATGTGAATCGTATCCTACGATATCAAGATGTGTATCGTATACTGCATTCAACATATCGAAATGTGTATTTCATCATATACTACTTACTGAGATATGTACCGTATTGTATACTATGTCTCAAGATGTGCATCGTATATCGTACACTACGTATTGAGATGTGAATTGTATCGTATACAACACATCGAGATGTGTATCATATATCATAAACTACATATCGTATACTGCGTATCAAGATGTGCATCGCATCGTATACTATGTATCGAAATGTGTATCGTATCAAATACTACGTATCAAATTACATACTACGTATCGAGATGTGTATCGTATCGTACACTACATAATATCTGATAAGTAAGGAATAAAAACACTCTGTTTCGTGCCATTACAGAAAAAATAATCAATGTGACGAAGCGAGCTGCTGTTATCACCCTGAAGTGAATCTCACACCACACAGCCTGAAATACTGAGAACATCAAGAACATGTAGCACAAAATCTTTAAATATGAGAAAAATAGAGAAAAATAAGATGAGCAAAAGAGGAAAAAGAGAGAGATAAGAAAGACAGAGGTAAAGAGAGAAACAGAAAACTGCCATTAAAGAGAGAGCGAGAGAGAGCGCGAGAGCTTCTCCTCCTCAGACATATAAGGACATCACACAGAGCCTGAAGAGTCTCAACACTGACACAGTGCCAAGATGACACACACACACACACACACACACACACACACACACAGAGCTAAAATCTGTACACAAGATTACACACAAGAACGCACAAGTATCGTGCGTGCAAATAGGTATCAATCAGACGTGCACAAACACGCGGATGGGCATGTACACACTCACTCATGCATATACACACAGCCATACCATATATGCCATATATGTGAAGCCCCACATACACACACATACACACACATACACACACATACACACACACACACACACACACACATATCTATGTTCAGACTTGCTGCATTTCCAGCCTGAGGCATTGAGGCTGTACAGATGTATTATTATATTATTGTCATTGCTGGGAATCGCTCCAATAAAACATTGAACATGTCTCTTTGTATGTTGTATAGAGAAAACACACACACACACACACACACACACACACACACACACAGAGCAGCACTAGGGGGCGCTAATCCCTCATGTTGAGCATGCTAAAGTTACAGTTTTACAGTTATACCAGTAAAAACAGCGTGAGTCTCTGTGGGGCTGCGTCTGGCCCGAAGGCATCCATTTCATCCAAAATATAAAAAGAGCATGTGGAAAGGAACGTTCCTCCTCACTGAGACATCACAAACTCTTCAAACCAAATTTAACACCGCTGATGATGAGGAGACACTCCGGCAGTGAAGAGTGCTGAGAATTCTTTTTTTTTTTAAACACGAAAATATCACAGTAGCATTATGATGAAATGACGAAGTGTGTTACAAGAGAGGAAAAGCTTCTCACCAGTCTGTTCTCATCAAACACCTCGAAAAGGAGCCTGTGGTTCTGAGGACACACCTGAGACACACACAGAGGTGTTTTTGTAAGACAAGTTCATTAAATATATGTATTAATTAAACCAAAAGGACACACACACACACACACACAAATATCAGCATACTTCACCACCAAAAAGCCAAATCTAATACAGACACAAGACTGATGCAATTTAAATCAGTTATTATATCAATAATAATAACAATAATAATGTACAGCAGCTTTGTGACAGTGCAGGTTATTTTCAACTGCATGGTGCAGAAAGAAAGCAAGGTTTTAGATTTCCTGTGAAATCCCACTCAGGGGAAATAAAGAGTGTGAAAGAAGAAAGGAAAAAAAAACATACTTACTCTGAAATAAAACTCCTCGTTCCATTTGGGGTTCAGAGTCTGAAAGAGAAGAAAAGACACAATGTTGATTCAAATGTATTTAATAAATAAAAAGAGAGGGAGAGAGAGAGAGACAGACAGACAGAAAGAGAGAGAGAGAGAATCATAAATAAAGCAACTTTTGAATTTGATTTTGAGAGACAGAGAAAAAAGAGAGAGAGAGAGAGAGAGAATGAGAGGCAGAAAGAGAAAAACTGAAAGAGACAGAGACAGAGAGAGATAGAAAGAGATCTGTTATTATTTAAAATACCAAATACTTTTCTGTGTAATTACAATAATGAGTATAATTGTGATAACGATGCATAAATATTGATTTAGCCTAACCTGTTATTTACCTCAGTTGTCATGGTTACATTTCCTTTTGTCTGAAATCCCTCCTTCACTCCCTCGTTCACTATATTCACTATACCGACTGCTCTGTAGGGGGCAGCAGCGAGGACTGAATTCACACCTGCTGAGGGAACGACTGTTGATAGCTGCTATAACGTTAATGAGAGCAGGAAATAACCTTTTTCCCCCGACGTTCCACGACATTACGTGTGACTACAAAGAGATAAAAAGTGTGACGTGTTGTTCTTTAATAAAAAACAAAAAAAAGAGGAACAAAACACTCGGGGATGTGCTGTTGAAACAGTGACTCTGCTTCATCACACCGTCACGCTGTTGATTAATTTCCTACAACAGCACGACACCGAGTGTTTTACTCCTTACATGCAAGAATAACAACACTGAGTGTGTGTGTGTACACACATATATATATATATATATATATATATATATATATATATATATATATATATATATATATATATATATATATATATATATATATATATATATATATATATATATATATGTATGTACACACACTCGCACATTTTTTTTCACTAAAACAAACTGTAAGTAATAAGTAAACTGTAAGCTGATCCTGAGAGATCGGGGTCGTGTTAAACATTAAGTGAAGTTCAATGTTAAAGCAACATGCATTGATTAGCGCTTTGTTTTAAACGCTCACTCTGGAGACTGTTTATTGATTTTTAAGAGAACGTATGCATGCGCGCACACACACACACACACACATGCATTTGTGACACACGCTGTGAGTGAAGAACTGCTTATACAACTTTTTTTACGAGTGGTAGACTTGATTATTTTCCTCTAAGGCCCCAAGTGTTTTATTCCACTTATACCACAACGTCCTTTTTATCCGTCTATAGCTAGATTCAATGTTGTGGAACGTTCATGAAAAGAGGTAGTTCCTGTTCTCAGTTATGTTGTAGCAGCTCTACACTGTCATTCTCTCACCAGCCTCTGTTTTTTTTTCTCTCTCCAAGTCTTTTTTTTTTTTTAAGTCTGAAACTGAACAAAAGCTGAGCATGACGTCACTCACAAGGAGATAAAAATGCAGATTTGTGTAATTAAGTATACTTTATTATACCAGGTTTAAAAACTTTATTCGGAAACTATCAGACATCATGTAATATTTTAGCGGTACTTAACAATAAATGGTTGTGTTCTGTTGAATATTGCGTATTATAAGCCAATGTATTGCTTTGCAATGCACCTGCTTTGGCTCCCAATCAAATTTCATATTGATTATAAAATACTAATATTGACCTATAAAGCACTGAATGGTCTCGCATCTCAGTACCTGAGCAAACTTTTAGTCTTTTATGATCAGCCACGCCTACTTCGATCAAAAGGTGCAGGCTCTTTGTTGGTACCTTGAATAGTGAAGGCTGCAGCAGGGGGTAGAGCTTTCTCTTACAAAGCCCCACAGTTATGGAACAGACTTCCAGTTAGTGTTCAGGGCTCAGACACAGTCTCAGTATTTAAGTCTAGGCTGAAAACATATTTGTTTAGTCAAGCCTTTTGTGAATAGTTTTTTCTTAGGTTTGTTGACGGTGGAGTGGCTGGTCGCTTTATGTCCCAGGACGTGTCTGTGTTACCTTCTGGCTCTCCCTTTTAGTTATGCTGTCACAGCTAGTACTGCTGGAGTCCCTGCTTTCACTCTGCACGCAAAGTACTTTGTCCTTAACTATTACGGGACAATGAGCATACCTAACAATCTCTCTCTCTCTCTCTCCCTCTCCCTCCTGCTCTCCTACACATGCTACTCCTGAGATATCAGTGATCCTGACCCCTTCTGCTCTCAGGACCTGCCTGATCCATCCTGATGTCCTATTTCTGGTTGGATTTCTCATCATTTGGAAACCACTTGCTGCTGCTGAGGATGGCCCACACACACAGCCTAAAGTTACATGAGATTACTGTGGATAGTACCATTTAGAAACCATGAAGATGGCTCTGGACTGCAATTGATATGAACAGTCTTGCTACGATGGCTAGCTTTAGGACTGCAATTGCCACAAATGGTTTTTGCACTCAAGCCTCCATCAGTGAACAGTTGATAACTTCAACAAAATAGACTTCATGTGTAAACTATAATGAACTTTCGTGTTTTTTAACCATGAAGTACACAGTTATAGAAGGGAATGATTTATAATCGCACTATCCGGTGTCACCCAGATGAGGATGGGTTCCCTTTTGAGTCTGGTTCCTCTCAAGGTTTCTTCCTCATATCATCTCAGGGAGTTTTTCCTCACCATCATTGCCTCTGGCTCGCTCATTAGGGATAAATTTATACATTTATATCCGAAATTTATATATTTCTGTGAAGCTGCTTTGTGACAATGTCCATTGTTAAAAGCGCTATACAAATAAAACTGAATTGAACTGAATTAAAGAGGAGCAACAAACAAGTTCACACAGTTATGTCGAGACTTGAACTTGCACACACACACACACACACACACACACACACACACACACACACAAACAGTTTTACTTCCAGACAAGTGGAAAGACTTTTGCAGAACTGTTTTTTTTTTAAAAGAATATCTGGTTTCCATTCATGCGCAAATTCAGAACAGGTCAGCTGTGGAACGTGTGTGTGTGTGTGTGTGTGTGTGTGTGTGTGCGTGCGCCGAGTTTGTCTGAGACACACTGTGGCACTTTGCCCCCTGCTGGTCTGTTTAAAGTCACCTACATTCACTTCAGAGCTCTTGGACTGTTTTCACACTCGGCCCGAGTTGGCACCCCGGACCGATTCCAGGCTCGTTTGGGGGCGGGGCTTATAATCATTTGCTTTCACGTTGAAGAATTCCTTCTGAACCGATGATCGTATGCAGGTTTACAAAACGGCAGGCACTTGGTTCAGATTTGTTGTTTTCTTTTTATTTTCCTTTGGTACTTAAAACTCAGGCAGCGAAGAACAGAACAGCAGTGTTTAGACTCATGACACGTCACTATGCACTTTGCATATTTGCAAACGAGGATCTGATCTCGTATAAGACGATTTGCAGCCATGCAAGACAAGACAAGACGTCAGTTTTTTTCACGATATTCTCAGTGCACCACAAATCTGATCTAATGAAAGTGCTCCAGTCCTGTGAAAATCCTGCTTTATAAATCAATACAGCGTTCTGTCTCCATGACATCACCAAAGTTGAAACAGGAAGTAACGTGATGTAAAGTTGAGCTGATCACGTTACTCGGCACGCGGTGCAGAGAGTGGATCTTCCACACACTCGATCTGGACTTGCATGAAGCGAGCACCAAATCACCGGAACCAGGAATCGGCTCTCTGGAGTCGAAAGCAGCTTTCACACGTCATCAAACGTACCAAATTCTCGAGCAAAAACAATACAAGTGTGAAAATGAAAAGTGTGAAAGTGAAGTGTGACTGAACTAAGAATTCTTTAATTCGTTACTCCGCTAGAGACATGATCCCGATCCCGTGCAATATTCACAGTAGAATTCCCGGGAAATGCGGGAAGCACGTCGGAACTTTCACTTGCCTGATAGGACAGCTAATAAATTAATGGGTTTTTTTTGATACATTTGTTTGAAATTATTATAAGCACTTTATCTCAGATTTTCACCAAATGTACTCAAAAAAAACAAAACAAAACAATGCAAACAATCTTAACTGAAGCGTGAGTGAAGTGTAACCTCATGGACGAGGCAGCACGTACTGCATGCCTGCATGTGTCTTTTTTTATCCTGAAACCTGGCTGGGGTAAAAATTTTCACAGGGTCACGGAGGGCAAATCCCCGTTCACGATCAAAGCCTCAAAATAAAAATCACACACACACACACACACACAGTAGCACATCGAGGTTCTCCACCTCCACCATCTCCATCTCCTCCACACTCTCACACTCGGTGCAGATGTGTTTCTGATCATCAGTCTCGCACTTTGAGAGCTAGCAGCTGCACGCCGCCGATGTGTTACCGAGTCGTCGCTAAAATCACATTTTTCTCCTGTTTCTTATTCAGTCACGAAGAGGAGGAGGATGAAGATGAGCGAGGTCTCAAAGCAGCACCATGGAAACATTTCCTTCTGCTCTGATTTATAGCTATTTAACCACACACACACATGCTTGCACACACAAACACAACTGTGTAATATAAAATATTAAATATATATAGACTCTGATTTATTAACGTATGTGTTTTTCAAAACGCGCACACTTATAGCACGTGCAAAAACAGGATCTATAGCAGATTTGCGTCTTTCATGTTTTGTGCGTTTGCTTTAACGAATATGCGATTTAGAGTTTGCAAAATACATGCAGTGTCTATGCAAAAATATTAGCACCTGCAGTGTGATTTACTGATTTACTAAAAAAACCTAAAAGTCATTTATTGCGTACGATATCTTGAGAGACAAAAATCACACAAAATGAAATTACATTTAAAAAAGAAAAAAAAAAAAAAGACGCAGCTTGTCATGTTACCGAGAAACCACAAAGCATAAACTCCTGTGTCCTGAAAACGTCGTAAAAAGATACATAAAAATAACCAAAAGAACAAAATTAAGTGCTAAACTCATACTTGTCCACTCTTACGCAGAGCGTATTATAAAGTAAACTTTACCTTTTTGATGGTTTTCGTCTGGACTAAGGCGAGCTCGCGGTTTTCATCAGCGACGTACAGAGAGAGTTTGACATAAGGGTCACTGTGGAGCAAAATACAGAGAGAGAGAGAGAGAGAGAGAGAGAGAGAGAGAGAGAGAGAGAATGAATTACATAATAATTACATCATTTACACACTGAATCATATTCCTTCATTTTTGTCTGCGTAATTAAAATGAATTAAAATACACAGATGTAAAAGTGAGTGACTAATCCAGATGTGGCGTGGTGACAGCTGTGTGGAGCGAGCACAGAGAAATTCAGGAAAACTCGATTACAATACGAGGAAACTGTTACAGAAACAGCACACGAGGAAACCCTGGAGCTGTTTAAGGCTCTGAGTGAGGAGTTAAGTGTTGATATAGTGCTAATATAGTGTTAATACAGTGTTAATATAGTGTTAATAATACACCCTTAAGTGTGTATAGTTTAGATAAAAGGGACGCTTAATAAACTCAGTGTAAATATTATAAAGCTGAAAAAAAAATCTGTGACGTACATTTTATCTTTACAATGTCTTTTTTTTCTTCTTCGTTTTATCTTTATCATCTGAGGTGAATTTATCATCAACTAAAAACAGTTTTTTCCAGTTAAAACATTTCCGAATTTTGTTTTTTTTCCTGCCATTTTATTCTGGACGGTTTCCGGATTATAATTCGGTAGAAGTGATGTCAGGTGACGTCTTTCCTGCTCTCTCGGTCCGTTCATGGCTGAGTGTGAGCAAACTGCATCTGATTATATAAATGAAACTTCTACACACTGTTCATATACACTGCTTTAGTGTAGCAGCTTGTGTGAGGAAATGGTGAGGAGTTGGGTTTTGTTGTTTTAATGCTGAAAAAAAAAAAAGAATTAGCAGATCGGCTCCTCTATGATTGAGATGGTCATGAAGAACACCTCGTTCTTTAAAAAGCTAGCAAGCTGTATTTTTTTTAATCTAATTAACATGTTTAAAATTTGTTATGCACATTACTTCCACCCTGAAAAGCTACAGTTTCAGGACAGATTATTCTGGCTTTTGTATAATAAAGTCTCACAACTTTACGATCTTTACGAAATACGATCTGATCTCGCCGAGATCAGATTTCATGAAGAATGCAGTTGATAAGATCTGTCTCTCAGGCGGCTAAAACTAGTCTCCATTTACTGCATCATATACACTTTTGAATAAACTGCACCTGTAAAGCTGCTGAAGTTTAATAATGATAGTTTTACCGCTAATCGAGTAAATGTGTAAAAGCAAAAAAAATGTACTTTTACTTCATTACATGTGACAATTTTCTATTTAGACAGGATCTCCAGTAAATATAGTACAGATGTTTTTCTTGCTTGAGTTGAGTTTGAGGAGCTTAAAATATTCCTCGTCTGCCTCGTCACCCTTTTCCATTAATTTTTTTAAATGTTTTAGAATAAAAAAGGTATTGTGATATCTCAGAAAAATATATTATGACATGATATCTATAATATATATATTGATGTGATATCATCATATTGCACAGCCCTATTAAGTATATTTAAAATGTTTTTTTTGGGGGGGAAAAAAGAAAAAAAAAAGAAATATAAATATAAATAAAAATAAAAATATATAAATACACAGTCCAGCATCATAGGAGTCATGTGTATATACATATATATACACACACACACACACACACACACACATATACATATATATATACACACACACACACACACATATATATATATATATATATATACACACACACACACATATATATATATATATATATATATATATGCATATATATATATATATATTTTTTACAGACCATGATGGATCTGAACAAAGAAGAAAGAATTCAAATAAATAAATAAATAAATAAATAAATAAATAAATAACAGAAAAACAGTGGACATATTCAGCATGTACTGTAAATAAAAAGCTTTTGTTTTCCAGTTTTTAAATTTTTTTTTATCCTACTTATGCAGCACCCTGGATAATACAGAATAAATAAATATCACCCTGGACCTGTGTGTGTGTGTGTGTGTGTGTGTGTGTGTGTGTGTGTGTATGGTGTAGTGTGTTTTTCTTGCTCTGGCTCTTCCGGAAAGGCCTCAGTGAATAATTACAGTTCATTCGGATGTTAATTGGTTGTTTATAGAAAGCTTTGGGATTTCTTGATTAAGCTGACGCAATAAGCTCTGCTGCGCTCACGTTCCTCTAATCCTCCTTTTCTCTTCTCTCGCTTTCTCTCAGAACAACGCCGCTGGAGACATTTCACATCTCTCCTGAAAGCCTGATTACTTTTCAGAACAAACAACGGAGCTGGATCGTAGACAGGAAGCAGTAACAGGTTAAAAAAAAAGAGAAGACGGAGACAAGGACGATGAAATTAGCCGAGCTTTGTTCCAACAGAGCTAGCATCCAAACTAGCTGGTTTGCTAATTAGCTTGCATGTTAAGTAGCTGGGAGGGTAACGTAGCACAGTTCCATTAGCAGTCATATACAGATAAAATAATCCAAGTTAAAATATGAATTATTTATTTGCTCCTTTTTACGTTTATAAACAGTTTTGTCGGCCATTTTGTCAGCCTTGATCCTGACAGAGTTTCTAATTATTTAATTAAATATCATTCTCTCAGGGTGGAGCTGCTATCAGACACTCAGACACAAAATTTTACAAAATGTCTTCAAGTATTTTTGGTGTTTTGCATTAAGGAATGAGCAAAGAAGAAAAATTCTAATACATTAAAGTATGCAGGCCGGGAAAGCAAACCGTTTTCTTCCCGTTTCTGAAATAATAAATCATAAAACTGTCTGCTTTGGAATTTTATGCCATCTCTGTCCTTAACTCTGCATGATTATTCTTCTTTTTTTTCCCTCTCCTTATTACCATGGAGACGGCCAGCTCCTTTAAGTTCGGTGTTTCGGTATTGTTTGGCATTTTCTTGGAGTGCAGGAGTCCTTGTCTGGCCTACACACACACACACACACACACACACACACACACACACACACACACACACACACACACACACACAGACACACACACAGACACACACACAGACATACATACACACACACACACACACAAAGGCAGTGTTCTTCACTCCTTGCCTCAGAGGGCCTCCGCTCTGCTCGTTTGACTCATTAGCTGCCAATTACAAATCACTGAATTGGATTCTGTTTCTGATTTGATTCTGGTTCTGTTTTTTATTCTGATTTGATTGTGGTTCTGTTTCTGGCTCTGTTTTTGATTCTGTTTCTCTTAATGATTCAAATTCAATTCTGATTCATTTGTTTATGGTTCTGATTCAGTTCTGAATCCAAATCTGTTAAAGATCCTGATTCTGCTTGTGATTCTGCTTTTGACTCTGTTTTGTTTCTGTTTCTATTTACGATTCTAATTCTATTCTAATTCTTTTTTATTTTA
>CM040468.1:24643944-24656908 GCA_022758105.1 Pangasianodon gigas | reverse complement strand
CTGATATAGGGCTAAGAGGGTTGACAGAAAGGTAACAAGAATTATCATAGGTGTATTTTACATCCCGCTGGTGTTCCCCCTATCGTTCATTGTGAGTTTGAATCCCGACAATATCGCAGACGTCCATGGCTGGGACACAAGTAAACAAAATTAGCTGTGCTCTCTGGGTGGGAGGGGCATACTCTCTCTCCCCTGTCAATCACAGCGACACTAGCCAGTTGGTGGGTGTCTGTGAGCTCATGTATGCGGAAGAGGGCAGATAGCACTAAAAACATTTTAAAGCTTAGTAGTTTTAAAATAAAATCATATTGGATGGGGACTGATATCGGCTGATACTCAAGAGTTCGGTATCAGAATCAGAAGAGAAGAAGTGGTCTCAGGCCGTCTCTAATGTTCACCTCCTCAGAACAAAGAGCTGCAGAATCAGTGTTTTTATTCTGTCACTGAGACATATTCGCGTATGTGTCATGTGTGTGTGTATTTACATAAGCTCCTGAAAAAGTAGTCGCATGCCTTTGACTAAAGGTCATAACTTTAGCAAGCCAACATGTCTGTATGTTGAGCTAAAGCTAATACATGTATATACAGTATAACTCATTTAAAGGTAAGAAGTGATGCTGTGTTTACTGTTAATGCCGTGAGCCGCCATTTTGGTTTGACGTCACTCTCTGAACTCGGGGATGAGGAGACCATCCCGAGTTCCAGAGTGGGAATTCCGAGTTATATGTCTGTTTTCTTTGGTTTTTCCTAGTCTGAGGTTGGATATGACATGTTATGACCTTTAGTCGAAGACATGTGACTACTTTTTCAGGAGCTTATGTAAATACACACACCTGTGACACAGTCTCAGTGACAATAAAAATAATAGTATAAAAGTAATAGTAGTAATTGTTGACGTTCCAATCCGTCAGACATTTAAAGCAGATCTGAGATACACAGTGAACTTGCAGAAATTACAGAAAGATCACACTGAAAAGCTGAATCACACTCCAGATTAAAATCCTCAACAGGTATCTGTGATAAAGATCAAATGTCACGATTTGGTTCCTTCCTCAGAGTTTAAAATGAAACCACAGGCTAATTCCTGATTTTTGAGGCAAAAACCATCTTCAGTTAGAGAGAACAGAAACAGGGAACCATACAGGAAGTTGTGTGAAATGTTCAGCGCTGATTCGGATGTTAAGTGCAACACAGGAATTCGATCCATTCAACTGTAATGTAAGTGGAAAATTACCAGACTCTGTGTGTGTGTACGCCAGCATAATTAAGAATGTAGCCAAGTTGAAACTTGAATATACAGGCAAAATCCTTTATATGAAAAAGAATAAAGACTATTGCACCACAGCACTTTTGAATTTTTGAATTCTGGATTCTGATTGGTTACAAAGCGTTGATTAATTTTCTATAACAGCAGCTCTGACAGTAGTGCAGCTTCAAATCACAGGTTTATATTAACGCACTAGTTCTTATAATAATATGTTATCTTTTCTATATTAACAGCTCATTCACAGGGACTCATACGATGGACGCTGGTCGATAATCACTGATATGGTGACGTTTTTCTGTAAGAAGACATTTATTAGCATTTATGGAAGGAGCCTCCAGTGTCAGCGCTTTGTAACGGTCAGAGGTAAAGCTGTAACTTTAAGTTTTCCGACATCTTCAGGACAGAGGAGTTTATGCTTTTAGCGTTTTTTCTCGGTAACATGACAAGCTGTGTTTTTTTTGTCTTATTAACTTCTTGAGAGAGAATAGAGAGAGGCTGGTGAGGGAACGACTGTTTATCGCTGCTATAATGTAAGAGACAATAGGAAGTAACATCTTTTCGTGAGCTTAAGTGTAACTATAAACAGATAAAAAGTATGACGTGTTGTTTTCTAATTCATGAAAAACTGTAATCGTGGCAAACTGCTGTGGTATAAGAGGAATAAAACACCTCAGGAGATGTGGTCTAACAGCACGACACCGAGTGTTTTATATAATCCTTACATAACTGATGGTTTGGTGCGATTAGAAATTGAATTTAAACGTATTTGGCTTGAAGGTATCTACATTTCGGACATGTAGGTGTCACACACATCAGTGCACGAAGGCTTTACGCAGCAAAAACGACTTCTTGCTGATGGTCCACTCCTCTAAACCTTTGGGGGCCACTCCCATCACTTGCACAGGGATGATTTAAAAAGCACACAGTGTATGTTTTGTGAGATGTTTTCAGATGAAATGGACATGTAGCATTTGATTCATTGATTCATGAAGCTGCTTTTCTCCCTGTAACTCCATACAACATGGTCTGATGACTGACAGCTCTGGGTTTAAGATAAAGGCAGAGTTTGCACGGTTTATTTTGCATGCAAATCATTTTATCCCTCAAACTGTACATGAATAATAATAATAATAATAATAATAATAATAATAATAATAATAATAATATTGCTGGTGTCAGAGTGAAGTGGCACTTTGGATGGATGAAAAGAGCAATACACCAGCACCTCACCCTGACAATATGACCACACTCCTAAAGCCTGATGTTACACAGTTACAACACAGTGCTCCAAATCGTGTCAGAAATCTCACCTCGTCTTCAGAAAGTCCATAAATTGGCTCGAAATTGGCAGCCATGCAGGCAGAAATGGAGTTAAAGCAGAGAGAGCTCAGGAAGCCAGAACAATAGTGCCCCCTTCTCCACGAAAACAACGCTGTCTCCTCACTTTACACCAACACGGACGCTTTACGGCTGTCCTTATCCGCTGTCAGGTCTTAAATAAGTCATGCACTTTAAGATAAATATGATATGACAGCGCTGTTTTCACTACAACGCCCAAAAACTTCCCCAAATCCGTTTTGGCGATGATGTGATTCCCTTCTCGCTCTGGCAAACAGCACTTCCTCTCCAGGACACACCGCCTTCCGAGATGACTGACAACCAATCCGACCAATCATGATGCGTCTTTCAACACCACCCAACCAATCAAATCGCTCGAATGGCGCCGGAGGAATGTGTAGTTTTCTACGGAGTCCTTCAGAGCTCATGGTGAAGTGGGAAAAAAACTTAGCCGTGATGCAAATTTGTTGCTTCAGTCACGATTATTGATTAATTATACCAGATTAACGAGTTTCTCCATCTTTATTTACATTCATTACACCTCAGTTTATTAGCTTTGCGTTCGTAGCTTTACAGTTTAGTCTTTATTACAACACCACAGGGTGTTTGTGACTAGCTACATGCTAGTAGGTGAGAGCGATATATCAGAATTCTATCATATATCACGATATCACGATATGAGAAATATCACGATACATGATATTTCACATTATGTACTTTTCTAGCGTTGTTGTGAAACACTCCAATAAACACTCCATAAGTGACATTTAAAAAAAAAACAGTTTATTTAGATAAATGTTTTTAATTTGAGTCTGATACAATTTGTGGTTAATTGCTGGCTCTATTTTTACTTTAATTGTTTTTAATTGCATAATTTTATTACGTATGTCACAGCGTTCAGTGTACATACATAAAGCATAGGTACAGCCAGGATCTTTACATAATTATCTTTATTTTATTTGATTTTTTTTTTTATTTGTGCATAGTTTCCAAAGATTTACTTTTTTTTCTGAAATAAACTGCACTAGAAAATCATGAAACCTGATTTTCAGGATGCCATCATTTAAGTCCAAAGAAACTTTTTCACAATGCAACTACGCCCTCTACAGTTCTGTCTATGCCATTTACACATACTGTTACTGTAAGTGCAAAAGTTTGCACACCCAAGGTATTTTACAGATGTTTCTTATGAACATGTCACAAAAATGGTCAAGTTTATTCAGAGATAATAATTAGACAAAAAAAAAAATTGTTTCTGAATGTGATATAAACGTGAAGTGGAGTTATTATCACCCAGAAGTTGATTGTTTTCTTGTAGCAACACATCCTGAACTGTTTTATAGCTTGTTTACCACAATAACTGCAACATTTTATTACTTAAAAAACCTACACGTCATCATTTTTTTCCATTTATAGTTACATTTATTGTTTATAGCAGCTATAAACAGTCGTTCCCTCACCATCCTCTTTTTACTTTCTCTCTCTTGAAGTAAATAAAAACAAAAGAGAGCCCAGGAACTGGAAACTCCTGACGGTTACTGAGACTCCTTCCATAAATGTTAAATAAAAGTCTCTTTACAGAAATCTTCACCGTATCAGCTATTGTTTAATCTGTTTATTATCAGCGGAGCGTCTGCTGTACACATCCCTGTGAATGAGCTGTTACTATAGAAATGATAATATATCAGAATGAGTGCATTAATATAAACCTGCACTACTGTCAGAGCTGCTGTTCTAGAAAACTAATCAACACCTTCTGACCAATCAGAGTCCAGAATTCAGCAGCACTTTGCTATAAAGGTAATGAGATATAATTAATTAGACCTTCAGGACCACTGGTGTACATGTCACAGGAAATGAACATCACATGTAACAGATGTTGAATTACAGACCGTCACCATGTCACAGCTCTCTCCATATTCAGCTATTTGGAAGGAAATTAAAGCAAAATCAAATGAAAGCAGCAGAAAATAGACAGACAGAAGAGGAAACTTTATTAACAAGCTCTAACACACTCTAACACACTCCATAATACACTCTAACACACTGTAACACTCCGTAATACACTCTAACACTCCATAACACACTCTAACACTCCATAACACACTCTAACACACTCCAACACTCCATAACACACTGTAACACACTATAACAAACATTAACACACTCTAACACACTCTAACACTCCATAACACATTGTAACACACTCTGACACATTGTAACATGCTCTAACACACTCTAACACACTCTAACACATTCAAACACACTCTCTAACATACTCTAACACTCTTACACACCATAAAACACAGTAACACACTGTAATACAGTTTATCATACTGTAACACACTGTAACACACAAACACACTGTAACACTGTAACACTCTGTAATACATACTGTAACACACAAATACACTGTAACACATACTGTACCACACACAGAGATACACTGTAGTTCTCTGTAACACTCTGTAATACATACTGTAACACACAAATACACTGTAACACATACTGTAACACACACAGAGATACACTGTAGTTCTCTGTAACACTCTGTAATACATACTGTAACACACAAATACACTGTAACACATACTGTAACACACACAGAGATACACTGTAGTTCTCTGTAACACTCTGTAATATGTACTGTAACACACAAATACACTGTAACACATACTGTACCACACACAGAGATACACTGTAGTTCTCTGTAACACTCTGTAATATGTACTGTAACACACAAATACACTGTAACACATACTGTACCACACACAGAGATACACTGTAGTTCTCTGTAACACTCTGTAATATGTACTGTAACACACAAATACACTGTAACACATACTGTACCACATACAGAGATACACTGTAGTTCTCTGTAACACTCTGTAATACATACTGTAACACACATGACCACACTGTAACACACTGTAACACACAGACAGGTAACAGTGCAGCATCATGGTAATGATCCAGTGCAGAGCAGCATTGTGAGTGTTTTTATCAGAAAATAAGCCACAGATGGTTGGTTATATAACATTAAAGAGCTGTTTAAAGCAGAGAGTGAAAGGTTCTTCACTGACGCAGCCGCACCATCTGATCACAGGAAATGAAGATTTCAGCCTGATTAGTCACTGAGCGGTTACTATGTACACAACATTACACACATCCGGCACTTTCATGTGTCACACAGCGCAATGTAAAAACTCACAGCGCTGGATACAGTCTGGGCAATTTCAGCTACTTACCTGGAAAAGTATTCCTGAATATTTTATTTTATTTTATATTTATAATGATATTTTTACATCTAATAATACCTTTAATTTTACTCATTTCAAAATTTATTTTCCATTTCTTTTTATTTAATTTTTATAATAACAATATTTTTATTTTTATGCGGGTTTGGTTTTGGTTTTGTTTATACCACAGCGCTGCTGAATTCTCGATTCTGATTGGTCAGATGTTGTTGCTCTGACAGTAGCAAAACAAAAAACAAAAAAAAACAACTCTTAAATCTAATCTTAAATGTTTCTCAATCTGAAATGACTTCAAGTAGAAGCCCTTTAGGAAGCCGAGAACCTGTAACTATCCAAGGAACCTGTGAAGAACCCTTGACTTGTTCTTTTTTCCTTAAAATGTACAAATCATGGAATAAAAAATAAATAAATAAATAAAAGATGGCATTATTAAAAGACACATTCAAGATGTAGACCCGGTAGCTACATTTTTTTTTTTTTTTTTGCTTCTTGAAGGGAACCCTCTCTGCAGAAGAACTGCTCTGTTGTGGGGTTTTCTGGTGCTTTTTTCTAAAATTGTACAAATCATGAAAAAAAAAAACTTTGCTTCCTGAAGGGAACCCTCTCTGTTGTAGAGTTGTACAGTACACATACACACAGGAGAAGAATGGTAAATCTAGAACCCTACAATTGCGTGTTGCTGAGAACCCTTAACTATCCAAAGAGCTTTATCTTTAAGATTTCTTTTTCCTAAGGATGATGAATCTTTAAGGTTCCTTTCAGACATACAAGCCAAAGAACCCAAAATGGTTCTAGATTCAACTTTTCTTTTCTAAAATGGACCAGGTTAAAGTTTGTAATCTGGATCGCGGAACCCTTACAGCACTTGCGTTCTCCATTTTCTCTCTCTGTATAAAAGTGTGAGTGTGTCATCGAGTTTGTCTGGAAAAACAAACACTAAATCATTCATCTGTTTTTATGTCACACATCTTCAGGTTTCTCTGGTTGTTCTGTGTTCTAGTCATCGCTCTGGCCTCCGTCACCCCGCTCACACACACACACACACACACACGCAGCATGTCATGAATATGAAGCGCTGAGAGAATACTAATGCTGTTTAATGCCAGGCCACACACACACACACACACGCGCGCACACACATACACACACACACACACACACACACACTCTGCCAAAACAGTGTTCTGTTTTCATTATGGTTCATTTTCATGATGGATAAACAGCCGGAAATAAATGACAATACCGATACATCATGTTCTTTCCTTACAGAACAAAACAGAAAAGAACAGAACATGATAGGACAGAAGAACAGGAAAGACGAGAAAAGAAGAGAACAGAACAGAAAAGAAGAGAAGAGAAGAAAAGAGAAGAAAAGAGAAGAGAAGAGAAGAGAAGAGAAGAGAAGCCTCTGGACAGAATCAGATTTTTTTATTTTGGTATTTAATTCAATTTTATCATTTGCTTTACTTTTACAGACACACTGCTGCTTTTACATTACTTTAATATTATTTTAATTATTTTATTCATTTTTTAAATTTTTTAAATTTTATTCACTGTCACAGCTATTATTTTATCCCACTATTATTTATTTACTTATTTACTTATTTATTTATTTATTATTGTTTTTTAAAAAAAATTATTCTCTCTTTTTACTTCACACTCTGAAGCACTGCATTTTAAATGTCTGAAAAGTGTTATATAAAGTTTTATTATTACTAGTGTTATTGTTATTATTATTAGTAGTAGTAGTTAATCAATTAATTAATTTTAAAAGAAAACCATAAAGAAATCTAGAACCCTATAACCAGGTGATTTTATGATTTTAAGTAGAACCCCTTCAGCAATACAAGAACCTTTAAATATCCAAAAAAGCATTGAATTTCAAGAGTTTCTTTTTCCTAAGAGTGAAGAACTTTTAAAGGTTTTTTATATAGAGGTACAAACCAAAGAACCATGAATGGTTCTAGATGCAAACTTTTGGTCTAATAGTGTATGACTGGACCAGGTTAAAGTGTGTAATCTGGCTTTGGGAACGCTTACAGAGCTTGTGTTCCACGTTTACAATAAAACAAAAGACCCAGGAATTACACTCTTAGAAAAACCTGGTTCTTTAAGAGTTCTTTTATAGTTAAGGGTTCTTTGATAGTCAAGAGTTCTTTTATAGTTAAGGGTTCTTTGATAGTTGAGGGTTCTTTGATAGTTGAGGGTTCTTTGATATCTAAGGGTTCTTTTATAGTTAAGGGTTCTTTGATAGTCAAGAGTTATTTGATATCTAAGGGTTCTTTTATAGTTAAGGGTTCTTTGATAGTCAAGAGTTATTTGATAGTTAAGGGTTCTTTTATAGTGAAGGGTTCTTTGATAGTCAAGAGTTCTTTGATAGTTAAGGGTTCTTTGATAGTTGAGGGTTCTTTGATATCTAAGGGTTCTTTGATAGTTAAGGGTTCTTTGATATTCAAGAGTTCTTTGATAGTTAAAGGTTCTTTTATAGTCAAGAGTTCTTTTATAGTTAAAGGTTCTTTGATAGCGAAGGGTTCTTTGATAGTTGAGGGTTCTTTGATAGTTAAGGGTTCTTTGATAGTTGAGGGTTCTTTGATAGCTAAGGGTTCTTTGATAGTTGAGGGTTCTTTGATAGTCAAGAGTTCTTTGATAGTTGAGGGTTCTTTGATAGTTAAAGGTTCTTTTATAGTTGAGGGTTCTTTGATAGTTAAAGGTTCTTTGATAGTTGAGGGTTCTTTGATAGTTAAGGGTTCTTTGATAGTTGAGGGTTCTTTGATAGTTAAAGGTTCTTTTATAGTTAAAGGTTCTTTGATAGTTGAGGGTTCTTTGATAGTTGAGGGTTCTTTGATAGTTAAAGGTTCTTTTATAGTTAAAGGTTCTTTGATAGTTGAGGGTTCTTTGATAGTTGAGGGTTCTTTGATATTCAAGAGTTCTTTGATAGTTGAGGGTTCTTTGATATTCAAGAGTTCTTTGATAGTCAAGAGTTCTTTGATAGTTGAGGGTTCTTTGATAGTTAAGGGTTCTTTGATATTTGAGGGTTCTTTGCTTCTTGAAGAGAACCTTCTCTGAAAGGAAAATTCTCTGTTGTAATTAATAAAATTTTAAATATTTAATTTTTGTGTAGGATTGTTCCTAAACACACACTGTTTAAACATCTGACCTTCACTGTTCTCAAATCTCGAATGTTTTATGATCAGCCTGTGTGTTTTTTTTACATCACTGCACAAGTTCACACTCGGGTTAACCGTGTGTCCTACAGATCAGCGTCAGATTATTAACTGCTGATTATTAACAGGTAATTATTAACTCTTAATTATTAAGAGGTAATTATTAAGTGGTGAAGTCTGACAGAAGAAACTCCTGCGGCAGTGAGAGCACCAGCGTGACATTCAGAGAAAAAACACGACTTGTCCTTTAAATGTCCGTGCATTTTAATAAATATCATTAAACAGTGCTTTTGAGGAACCTCACAGACTCACACACACACACACACACACACACACACACACACACACACACAGAAGAGCAACATGATAATAATACGTAAGGAATAAAACAGTGTGTGTGTTGTGCTGAATGTTGTGATGAAGCGGAGTTACTGTTACCATCCCGAAGAGCGTTTTATTCCTCTTACACCACAGCAATCCATCAACAATTACACATTTTTATAATGTAAAGAATGACACATCATACTTTTATCCATTTATAGTTACACTTAATGTTGAGGAAACAAGTTAGTTCCTGTTCTCACTTATGTTATAGCAGCTATAAACAGTCTTTCCTTCACCAGCCTCTCTTTATTCTCTGTCTTGCAGCTAATACAACAAAAAACGTAGAAATAAAACAGAGAAAACACAACGATGTTGTAAAACTTCAAGTTACAGCTTTACCTCTGACTGTTACAAAGCGCTGACACTGGAGACTCCTTCCATACATGTTACATAAACATCTCCTTACTCGAAGAAAGCTTTACCATAACTAAAATTTTTTAAAATCCTTTTATTATTAGTGGAGTGTTCGCCGTATGAATGAGCTGTTACCATAGAAACGATAACGTATTAGAACGAGTGCATCAGTATAAACCTGTGATTTGCAGCTGTATTAGAAAATTAATCAACACTTCAGCAGCGCTGTAGAGTGCAGCACAAAACCACAAAAACAGTAAATCAATGCAAAGACCAAAAAGAAAACCAGTGCAACAAATCCAGCATCAGGAGAAGTGGGAAAATAACAGTGCTGAGGCGTTGATGTCTGTCTGTGCACACAGAGGAATCAATGACTTTATTCATTGTTAAATAAGAGATTTGGTGAGAGCTGCTGTGACTCAGCTCTCGGTAAACACTTCATCCTGCTCAGGGTGGCGGTGGATCCGGGGTTTATCCCAGGAACAGGGAACGCTGGGCGTGAGGTGGGAATACACCCTGGGTGGAATGTGGGAGGAACTCGGAGAACCTGTGGAGAACATGTGGAACTCCACACAGACAGTAACATGTCTTCTTTTACACTCGAGCTGAAAACATTTCAACTGTTTCAGAAACTAGATTATTTTCTGTTTAAATACATAAATAAAGAAATAACCTCACACTTTTTTAAATTTCTTTAGATTTTTTTATTCAACTTGCCTGTTTGAACATAGACCCTGTGACACTAATAATTTTTATTATTTTTTTAAATATGATTTTCTTTTCATATCAGATCCTTGCCACTTTCATATGTAAGAGATGAGATAGATGTAAAGAGATGAGATAGATGATAGATGGCATACACAACAGGACAGAAGAAATAAATAAAAATAAATTAAAAATAAATAGGAATGAATGATTACAAATACAGATACAATATTGAATAATAAAGGTATAATAGTAGTGATATTAACTGGAATAAAAATATGAATGTATAACACCCTCTTTTAGTTTCTCTGTGTGTGTGTGTGTGTGTGTGTGTGTGTGTGTTTGTACTATGTATTCTATTTTTTGATACAAAGCAAAAATAAATAAACATCATAAGAAAATACAATATGCAATGAAAGCTATTAAAGTACAGGTATAATTAGTCAAAAAAAACCCATTAAAAAATAGACATCAGAAAAAATATTAGAATTAAATCCATAAATAAAACAACGCACAATAAAAGACAGAAACATTTTAATGTTAAAAACAGTAACAGGTCATTGTGAAGGTCAGAGTTCATTTCAGCTCAGTGGTTAAAGCAGAACTTTTTCAGCTTTAATGTCGTTTCTGAGAAACGTAAAGAGCACAGAACAGGACATTACTCGTGAGACACAAACAATCAGCTGACTCGATTCAGCAGAAAACTCCTTCTTAAGAAAAGTGGAAAAGATGCCAGAGTGAAAAAAAGAAAAGACTGGCGTGATTGTGTGGCTGTTAACCCTGGAGTTGTGTGTGTGTTTTTTTCAGGTAATGTTCGTGTATCGAGGACGTTCCGGCGTTTCCTAGAGATCCCTCCATTTATAATCAGCTGAATGAGAAAGACAATAAAGGCAGAGTGATCTCAGGTGGATTTGTTCTGTTTGAGCAGCGACAGAGTGTTTAAACAGTTTAAACAGGGAAAGCGGCAAGTTCAGGACATTACACAGCCATAAATTATTAGCCAGTCATGCTAGAACCCCAGCTGCGGCTTCTCCGGATTGTTCTGCATACAAAGGAAAGAGTAGAGTGAGATTGTTTATGTGCTTAAGTTTTGAAATTTATACACTACAAATTAAAAAACTAGTGGTGACATTTAGGCCTCGTAACTCATAATATTAAACTTAAAATCATTTTCCGCACTGAATCTAATAAAACATGCATTCAAGTATTCATAAAACATCACTTTTTAAGATTTTTATTGCTGAAATGCTGCATTTTGCTCTTTAAATGACTAACATGGTTAGCGCTTGTTGTTTTTTTTTAAGCACAGAATTAACAAATGCACAGAATGTGGTTAACTAGCATTCATGCTAATGACACGAAGGCACTCTGAACATTCTAAAGTTTATTTAAAATGAATTTTTAAAATCAATAATTTACTTTCAGTCTATAATTCCGGGAACAAGACGGTACATTGACCTTTCAGTCGATATGACAATATCGTAAAAGTAAAATAAAGAAAAAAGAATTTAAAGAAAGAAACGTGCTTTTCTTCTTCATGTGATCTTCAGGAAATTGGGATGATGAACATCAGCGTCCTGTTCAACATGTGGCTTGTGGAATGTTCCAGATGTTTCATATCGGGGTGAAGGAGTTCAGGTATCAGGACGAGTGAAACTAAAATGTACATTTTTCATAACATACCTAACGATAAAGGTTTATTTTAATTACAGCTTCAACAGAATCCATGTGCATTCTGAACCTGACTTTTATTCAACAGCCCATAAAAAAGAGAACTCTAGTGTAGTTTTATTTTTACTTTTAAAACAAAAACATGGATTTGTGCACGTTAATCTCACAAAACGCCACACTCCACAACAACAACAGCCGTGCAGGTTGAACAACGTATTTTCAGCAGCAATCACCGACATCAGGGAGCGAACCAACTGAAAATAAGGGTGAAAACATCATCACTCGCGCGTCATGCAGGTACAACAACACATCAACCCCCCAACCCCCCCAGCCCCTCCCCCAACACTCCCCTATTTTCCTTCAGGCTGGACAGAAACACTGATTTTTCATCAATTTGAAATTTTTCAGCAAAAGTCATGGCTAAGTTTGTGTTATGTCTCGGGTGAGCGACAAAATAACGTCATAAAAATCTTTTCATCTGATTTTTTTTTCTAGGAATGCGGCTGATTATATAAATATATTATATTTTATATATTCCACAATTTTCCCTTTTGGGAATTGAAATTGCGAGTGGGTCAGTGAGGGTTAAAGCTGCACTCCAGAACCAACAAGACAGAAAAAGTGTGAAAGCTCTGTTTTTAAAATTAAAAAAAAGAAAAAAGAAAAATATACATCTAGGGAGTCAAAAGTCTTCCAATAAAAATATATGTAATGAAGGTAAAGAAAATAAAGATTATGTCTGACATCAGCACATTAATTGATTCATTAATTCTTTAAAGTTGCTGTTTTTTACTATCAATTGTGAAACATAAATCCATTAAAAA
>CM040468.1:24607846-24634237 GCA_022758105.1 Pangasianodon gigas | reverse complement strand
TTTTTTTTTAACTTTCAAACTGTTATGCTTTGAAGTTAGTGTATAAAGACTCGGCAGCGACTGTTATCATTTGAACTCATCCCCTTCTGGTCAGTGGGATGTAATCCTCATCACTGAGTGGGAGTTTAATAAACCGTTATCTGCCGCTGGAGAATCGTTTATGTAAATAGACGCGAGCGTGGGCGAGTGTAGATCAACTAGATCGAAATTCATTTGCATAGGAAAGAAGTTTATTGAAACTCTGCCCACACAGAACACAAAGATCTGTACAGAGTGGGGTGGAGGCGCTCTGCGAGGCTCTTATTTACACTAAAACAACTCAGCGAGAGAGAGAGCGAGGGAGAGAGAGATAGAGAGAGAGAGGGAGAGAGAGAGGGAGGGAAACCAGTCGTTCGAGTCTGTAGCAGTTATATTGATGTTAAAGCTGATTCCAGGAAAGTCACCTCCAGGTAGATGTTATCAGCGTTTCTCGCCGTTCCTTCCAGACGGTTCTTCACAGTCTGTTTAACGGACCTTCAGAAAAAATGTTGGAAATTTATGAAGCCTAAAAACAAGAACGGCAGCTTCAGGGTGGTGATGAAGTGGAGTTACTCTTACCATCCTGAAGTTGATTATTTTCCTATAACAGCACGTCCCCAAGTTTTTTAGTAACGGCTAGATTAATATAGAGCTGTTGTTTTTTATTAAACCATGTGAAATTTTTAAACTTTTAAAACATTTTAGTGCTAAAAAATTGCAAAAAAATATTTCATTAATCTGTAAGTATGCAGTAATTTTGTTTAACATAACATCATGATATTGTAAAGCTTAGGCAGTCGTATTGTGATATGAAAATGTATGAAATATTTTATCGTCCCGTTTTAAATATTTATGAAAAGAAGTGGATCAGTTGCAGAAATGATTTTTCCACCATTAAAAGCTTCTATTACAAATAGAAAGAATCGCATTCACAGCTCTGTGGTTTCTTGGTAACAAAAAAAAAAAAACCCTGACAAGTTGTGTGTTTGTTTTTTGTCTTATTAAATTCAGAAGAGAGAATAAAGAGAAGCTGGTGAGGGAACAACTCTTTACAGCTGCTTTAACGTGAGAGAGAACAGGAACTAACTTGTTTCATTGACATTAAATGTAACTCTAAATGGATAAAAGCATGATATGTTCTTTAATGAATAAAAAATTGCAATCTTTGGCAAATTGTTGTGGTGTAAGAAGACCACATAAACACATGATTTTCCTCGTAGAACCCTTTCATCAGACCATCCTGTTGATTATTTTCCCAGAACAGCACCACACGGAGTGTTTTATTCCTCACTTAAACTCTGATGGACAGAACAGGAAAGCGGAGGCGGATCTGCTGTAGAGGACAGTTATTTTAGCTTTAGCTGTGGTGTTTGTTCGTCAGCGCTGGAGGATTAAGCAGCTTCCTGCTCTCCACGTTATGTAATGTTGTCGTAAGCGGCGATCCTCTGAGGTCAATAATGAGATCATTGCAGTGATACGGAGATCTAAACACCAGTGAGGAGATAATAACCCTCAGCGTAAAGAGCACGAGATGATAAATTCAGCACCACTCTGTTACACTTTCTTAGCTAAGATTCAAATATTATGTGTGGATTTTTTTAACACTGTATTTTCCTCTTCTCACTTCTGTTTTTTTTATTTTATTTGCTTCATATGTTATTTCCTTAAACATATCAAGTAAAGCAGTGGGTCAAATTAAGAATTTGTTTCTTCAATTTCTTAAAAAATGTTTAGCAACAAATGTAACAGATCATTTTTAATATAACATTGTCATTAATTTGTTAGCTGCCTTAGCCAGCGTTGGTAAAACATCAGAACACGCTAACGTTAGTTCTTAGTTAGAAAGTTACAAGATAAACGAGTCAGATCTGCTGCTACAATATTAACTGCTGACGTTGAATTAGTAGTATAGCTAGCTAGTGCTAGCTAGTAAGTGTTAGCTTGTCTATATTATTATCCACATAGAACATAAGATCCAGTCACATAAGATCCATGTTCTCTCCTCTGAATTAAGCGTGGTCACATGACACAAGCATGAGAGAAGAACTTGCGGGAAACGCGTTCGCGCGAACATTTCATTTGATCATAAACGTGTGAATATTTTGGTCCAGACTCCATCAGGTCCGAAGTGACTGGATTTCAGAGAATCAGAGATGAAGCTCGTTTGAAACATGATTAAAAGCACACACGTATCAGGGTGATGAGGGTCAGTGTAACAAATCACACTCAACTAACAACACAGCGGAGTCACGTAACTCGCTCGCATGCACACGTTCGACGTGTAATATATCACTGTAACGCTTATACTGTACATTACACAGACTCAGGGGTATACACGTCGTACACTGAGATCAGGAAATCAGACTTAATTGACGTTATATTTACATTTATTCACTGCACAGATGCTGTGAAAATGATTTCAGTAGAGTACTGATATGTGTAGCTGAGTGAAAAAGTTTGTACACCCTTAGGACAAAATAACGAGGACATTAAATTTATACAAAGAACAGATTTTCAGGCTTTACAGACGCTTCCAAGGGTTCTTCACGGGTTCTTCACGGGTTCTTCACGGGTTCTTGGATAATTTAGAGCTCTTATCTTCCAAAAAGAAAACTGTGATAATCTTTAAGGGTTCTATATTAATATAAAAAAAAGTTTCATTTTTTTATTTTCATTTTTTCTGACTTTATTTGAAACTTTTTGGATTTTAAAAAATTATATTAGAATAATAATAATAATAATTTTAACAATTTTTGTCATTTTTTAAAACTGAAATATATAAGTTGTTATATACATAAACAATGCAAGATTTTTAAACTTTGCATTTTTTTAAAAGAAATATATTTCTTTATCTGTAAACATAATAGCTAATAAATAATTTGGTTTAAAATTATCATTAATATCGTAAAGCTTTATAATCATAATCATCATCGATCCCTTTTAAATGTTTATGAAAGATTTTTTTAAACATGAAAACACTGAGACTTTATATTTATAAAAGAAAACAAGCCAAACATAAAGACTTACAGTTTAGAATAATTTAAAAGCATTCTTGCTTTTAATCACAGAGATGATGTTCAGTTTATTTTGTGTGAAGAATAACAAGATCAAATGTTCATGTAAAGAAAAAAAAAGTTTTTCACTTCATCACATTTCCTCCATGTTTTTTTCCACTGTAATGAAGTGCGCTGTGGATTTTAAACTAAATGTTACAGTTGTGTAACATTAACGAGTCAGCAGTTATGACACACAGAATTGTAGTGAGCAGAATATATTTATTATAAAACCTGAAAATGTGTGTTTTAGATGATGATGATGATGATGATGTAATTAGCCTCAGACCTCATCTCTGTCGTTGTGTCCCGTGTGGAAAAGCTTTTCTAAAACGTCTCATGATCACTGACGTTTTTTCAATAGGATCTCGTGAGAAAATCAGAGTAATACGTGACATTGTGACGGGTTTTACAGACCTGCGTAAAAAAAACAACAGCTGTATATACGTTTGCTGTAAAATGCAATGAAACATTCAAATGTTTGACTTTGATCTTCCTCTCACAGTAAAATCACCTGCTGGGAATTCATCAGTGTGTGACTGAGTGAACAATAACCAGCAGATTTATAGAAGTTACACAGTGACAGCGCTGCAGGAGCCCCAACCTCCAACTCATCTCTTGCAAATAAAAATAAAAAAGCTTTTATAGGAGGAATAAAACACTCTGTGTCATACTGTTATAGGGAAATAATCAAGGACATAGTTACGGTTGCCATCACAAAGTTCATTATTTTCCACTTAGGGTTTATTCCTCTCACACAACAGCCAGCGAGTGTTAATTTTTCAAAGAACGAAAGCTGTACTTTTATCCATTTATATTTACATTTACTGTTGTGGAACGTCCTTGAGACAGTTCAGTTCGCCTTTCTCGCTTACGTTATAGCAGCTATAAACTTTCTGTTGAAGTTAAAACTCATGTCATGTGACGTGGAAACCGTCAGTTTAACCTCCCTCAGTCTCTGATGTTCTTCTTCCTTTCGGTTTGTCTCTGCAGGAATCCTTTTCCATGATGAGGCTCGACTCCAGACTGATCGTGGTTTCGTTCCTCATCTTTTCATCACCAGCAGCTGGTACGTACGGAAATGAAGATTTGCTAAAATGAAGTGTAGATTAAATCCTAAAATCATCTGATGTATGAACTATGAGCAACAGACGAACATTTAGTGTAAAATTTGATACACTGCAAGTTTATTATAATCACGAGGATTTTTCATAATATACCTTTTCCTTTTATTTTCCAATCAGTCAGTCACTCCAGAGCTGAGATCCCACCCCTATATTTTCTTCTACTGAAAAATCACTGTATAAAAATATATATTTTATTTACATTATATAAGTTTATAATCCCTTTTTCTTCTTTCTCCTCCTCCTACTATTTTTCCTTTCTTTTCTTTCCATCCTTTTTTATTATTCCCACTTTTTCTTCTCCCTCCTCATCTTTACTGTCTTTATCACATCTTCTTCATCACCTCTCTTCTTTCTCCTTTATTTTTCCAAATCTTTGTCTTTTTCTTACTTCTCCTCCTCCTCTACCGCTTCCTCTTTTCCCTTTTGTCTTTTTCCTCTTCTTCCTCCTCCTTCACCTCATTTTCCTCCTTCACCCTCTTCCTCATCTTCATCCTCCTTCTCCTCTTCCTCTTTCTCTTCATTTTCCATCTGCTTTCCCTCTTCCTCCTTCTTGTCCTCCACCTCCTCCGTCTCTTCTGCCTTTTCCTTCTTTTCATCCATTTCTTCTTTTCCTGTCTCGTCTTCCTCCTCCTGATTTTCCTACTTCTTTAACTCTTGTTCCTTCTTCTCCTTCATCTTTCTTGACTTCTGCCCCTTCTTCTCTTTCTCCTCCTTTATCTCTACCTTCTCCTTCTCTTCTTCTATCTCCTCCTTATTCCTGCTTTTTTCTTCTTCACCACTTTTTTTTCTCCTCCTCTGTAGGTCTCCATGCTCCTGATCAACCCCGACTCACGAGTTGTCGCTCGCCTGAGAGGGAGACGTTTACGTGTTGGTGGGAGCCGGGTGACGATGGAGATCTGAACACCACCTACGCTCTCTACTACCACCTGGAGGGGTGAGGAGCTCCGCTTCATCTACATCATCTACATCTACTCTTCCTCTCCTTCACTCCTTCACTCTCCCTTTCCAATGTTTCAAGAAGACGTTTGTTATCAGAGATTTAACAAACTTCTTTGCTGACTCCGCCCCCAACCAAATCTGGTAGAAAGCCATTCATGTTTCGTTCGATGACGTGTAATGCCCCAGTAGCATATCATGATGCTCTCACCTCCGTACCTCACTGTGAGTTTGGAGTTCCTGGGATCATACAGACAGCGCTTCTTTCTCCAACCATGACGAGCTGAATTATATCCATAGAGCTCTATTTTTGTTCCAAAACAGTTCTGATTTATCTAAAGGCTTGTACACGTGCTTCTTTAGCAGAGGAGTATAGCGTGAGATGCAGGAACAGAGATGATTGTGGTGCAGTTCACTGCTTATTGTCCTGATCTGTTGTTCCTGCTGCTTTCAGGTCGTCCTGCAACTCTTTTCAGTTGACTCCTGCCTTCTCTCTTACCTTCCGTATCATTAGTCTGAGAGCACGTTGTGTTTTGCGTGGTGCATCTGTCCCGGGACGATTAGTTGTGGCTAATGAGCTTTGTGCAACCTCCTTTTGCTAACATGACATCACTTTTGTAAAGTGTAATGAGATTAGAGAGCACAGAGGGATCAGAATATTTCTTTATTTATCTCTCTCTCTCTCTTTCTCTCTCTCTGTCTCTCTCTCTCTCTCTCCTGCAGATCAGAGAAGGTGTACGAGTGTCCGGATTATAAGACGGCTGGACCCAACTCGTGTTTCTTCAACAAGAGCGACACGTCGCTGTGGGTGTATTATAACATCACCGTGGTGGCCACAAACTCCATGGGCACGAGTGTCTCCGAGCCCGTCGTGGTGGACGTCGCCTACATCGGTACGTATTCATCACCTTCATATTCATCCCTCATGTATACTGTTGGGTATAAATGTATACGACAAATATAAACAAATAAGTGTGTTCAGCATCTTTTTAATGAATACAGCAAGCAGATTTACTGTGTTTCACTTAACAAACCAGGAGCGATCAAACAGCTCACAAATAAAATTCACCTGGTGATGAAAACTTAAAATGTGAAAACACATCACATCATTATTATTATTATTATTTACATTATTCTTAATATTGACATTAATTTTAATATTGACAAATATTAGATAGCCAGCATTATATATATATATATATATATATATATATATATATATATATATATATATATATATATATATATATATATATAGTGACTGATACATTTTCCTTTTTTGGGGGTCAAAGAGTGAATTTAAAACTTCTCCCCACATCAGTAAGAGAAAATCAGTGTGTCGTAAACTTGGTTAATTTCTCATCCTGACTGATGAATTTCACACTAAACGTTAACTCGTCCTTCATAGATGTCCTTCATAGAAAGCAAAAAAACACTGATGTGTGTGTGTGTGTGTGGCACTGAGCTACATTTTTATGCAAATGGTGTTTTAGTGCATGTTAAACTGCAACTTTACACATTTTTGGTGTGTTTTTAATTTTTTTCTAATGTTTAACGCAGGTTTCAGCGTTTCAGGTTTTTCTTTTTCTCTTCCTTCTCTTTTGTTTTTCTTTTCTCTCTTCTTCAGTTCCTCCTTCAGTTCTTTTCTTTTCTTGTTTTGTTCTTAATTGTTTCTTTCTATTCTATATCTATTAATTTTCTTTTCCGTTCTTCCCATCTCTACACTTCTATCTTTCTTGTCTTTTCTCCCATCTTTTCTCTACTTCTCTTTTCTTTACTTTCCCCTTTTTAAGTCATTTTCTTTAGTCTTTTTCTTTTTTTCTTTACTTTTCTCATCTCTCATTAAATTCTTCCTTCATATTTTATTTTCTAATTTTCTTTTTCAATTTTATCATTTATCTATCTTTAAAGTTTTCTCCTCTCCTCTCCTCTCCTCTCAGTTTAGTTATTTAAGTCTTATTGACCTGATGTGTAGATGGTCACAGATTTGCTGAACCATCATTAAATTAATGAGAGCTGTTATCCCCTCTCTCTCTCTCTCTCTCTCTCTCTCTCTCTCTCCCTCTCTCTCTGCAGTTCAGCCCAACACTCCGGAGAGTGTGAAGGTGGAGTTGATCGATGATGGTGAATTTAAAGCTCCGTTCCTGTGTGTGACGTGGGAGAAACCGCAATCTGCAGACACTCGCTCAGGCTGGATCACACTCGTCTACCAGCTCCGCATTAAACAGGCCAAAGGCGACACCTGGGAGGTGTGTATTCAGGGGAAATGAGTCAGAGTGGCATTCAGTGTAACTATAAATGGTTAAAAAGTACAGTGTCTCATTCGGTTATTAATGAATAAAAATCGTTAATCGTTGTCAAATTGCTGTGGTAGAAGGGGAATAAAAGTCTTCAGGACGTGCTGGTGTAGGAAAGCAGTAACTGTAGCTCCACTTCATCACACCACCCTGTCGCTGATTAGTTTTCTACAACAGCACGACACGGAGTGTTTCATTCTTTACTTACTCAGCGGAGCGTGTCCAGACTTTTGTGTATCCATGCATGCTGCGTAATTCTCAAACCTCGGGTGCTTTTAGTCCTGAAGCTTTGTTCAGAAAATGAAAACCACAGAGCTGTGTGAATATATTTTCATTACTAATAGAGACATTTTTAAAAGTTTGGAGTTTGAATAACGCTAAACCGGAGGCTATAGGCTTCCATTACTTGTTAGCGACAGTGAAGCTGATGGATTTTATTCAGAAGAAGGGGAGATTGTGTACTTGTGTTCTGGCTGAGTTGTTGTTTTACAATCTAAAATGCTCCGAATAAACACCACAATCATGATGGTGTGTGTGTGTGTGTGTGTGTGTGTGTGCAGGAGTACGACGCTGGCATGCAGAAATACTACAACGTCTTCAGCCTGCTGTCAGGTAAAGAGTACATGGTGCAGGTTCGCTGTAAACCAGACCACGGCTTCTGGAGCGAATGGACGAGTCCCGTCTACGTACAGATGCCCGAGTGTAAGAGAAAATCATCAGCTCTGTTCTTTACAATAAAATACCACTTTATCCTTTTTTTTTTGGCAAATGCGTGAAACTACAAATCATTCTTTAATCCTTTTGCCTGTAGTCATGGCTCTGCTTTCCTGTGATTGCATAAAATTTTGATTTCTTCAGCACAAGTTCAGCTTTTTGTGTCATTAATTTTCCTAGCATCCAGAAATAAACAAAAAAAAAACAAGAACAAATGACGGTATAATTTACTTTTACAGCATTTAGCAGGTGCTCTTATCCAGAGCGATTTACAAAAGTGTCACATTCAGTATAAAGTGCAAAAGCTGGCATTTACCTGAAAATCAAATACAGAAGCAGCGTAATGCAACACGACGTCACACTCGAAGATGAGCAACGATAAAGAATTGATTAAGTGCGAAGCTAGCGTAAAGTTAGCTATGGAGATGCAGAAGGGTGTGTGATGTTAACGGGACTGATGCAATAAGCTCGAACGTGCCGCCATTTTATATTCTTCTAATGCGATGAGCTCGAACGTTTCTCTTATTTCCTGTAGACATAAAGGTTTTTTGTTTGTTTGTTTGGTTTTTTTTTTTACAAATGTAAAGCCCATGCACACTTTCACCGCCTCACCTCCTGCTCCCCGGCAGCAGATGGACTGATTTCATAAAGACAACATCTGATCTGACATTTCGTTTCATTTTGTTTTGTTTTTTTTATCAGGGTTTATTGTTTATTTTCACACATCATTTACTGAGAAATATGACGATGTCACTCTGCACCTGCTCACCGCCAACCGTAAAATTTACTCTCTCACACACACACACACACACACACACACACACACACACACACCATCTTCAGTAGCACACCTGATTTCATAATAGGATAAAAAATAAACACCATTTATATCACACCTTCTTTTAAAAAAATGTATATATAGTGCTTTATGCAAACGGCAATTTACTAAAATACATCTACGTTGATAAATAAAATACGCATAATATTATTTCATTGTTAATATTATGTTAATAAAATAATATTAATATATATAATCAGTTAATTAAAAAATATTTACTTATACGCATATATATAATATAAATATAATATACTGTATTAATATAATATAATATCAAATGTATTAATGTGCAATAAAGTATAAAACAGATTTGAGAAAAAATATATATATTTATTTGTATAAAGTAGTACATATATATACAATAAATTAAATAATAATAAATAAAATATGAAATATACAGTATATCTTATAACATTCATATTTTCTATATGCAATTGTTTAATGAAAATTAAGAAAAATAAAATAAATAAAACAAGAAAATTAAAAATATATAAAATTATGTAAAAAGTAATAGGAAATTATATAAGATGATATTCTTATTATTCTCTTGTGAAAGCTGCTTTTCACGTCAGGTGTTTTTTTTTTCTTGCAGACTTGGACAATGAGCGCTCTGTGTGGATCCTGGTGGTGATTTTCTCAGCCTTCGTCCTCCTCATCCTCACCTGGACCATGACCCTTAAGCGGAACAGGTGAGTCTGAGCTGCTGCGTTAACGTGTGTTAATTACGTGTGTGTGTGGTCTCTGTGAAGGAGGCGTGGCCTCGGACCCTGTTTTTATAAATACCAATTTGTTGTTTTTATTATTATTATTGTGTTTAGCGTGAAACGCTGTCTGCTGCCTCCTGTTCCCGGACCCAAAATCAGAGGCTTTGATGAACAGCTGCTCAAAGTAACTCACACACACACACACACACACACACACACAGGAGCATGCACACAGAGCCTGTATAATAATAATTATAATCCAGTTATACGTCATTTTTTTCATTCAATACTCTGTTGTGTTCTTGATCTGTTCGAACACTTCATTCATTTAATTAATCAGCTCGTTAACAAACACTTCAAGATTCAACTCAGAAACAGCAACAAAAACAGACTTTTATCATTTTATAATTTTTATAATATTATTTTTTATGAGCTAATTACTGACACACACGGCTTTGTTGTTAACAGTGTGTGTGATTTTAATCTTAGCAGTCACTAATTCCTGACATACACGACTTCACTACTGGCTGATTACTGATGTACATGTTTTTACTTCATTTTGATTAATTACTAAAGTACTGTTGGTTAATTAATCTTTACTCCTCCTATCTTCATGACAGAGTGGGAAATCCGAGGAAGTATTCAACGCGCTGGTGATCCACAGTTTCCCGCCAACCAACTACGAGGAGCTGCTAGTCGATTATCTGGAGGTTTACGACGGTGATGAGACACACGACTTGGTTTTGAACTCCAAAGATCCGCCCGTGGCATCAGTGAAGCCCACGAGCACATCATCGGATAGCGATTCGGGCCGAGGAAGCTGCGACAGCCGAACCCTGCTGATAGACAAGAGCACAGAGGGAAGGAACGAGGGCGGAGCCAAGCAGCCTGTCTGGGTTTCCATAGAGCCTGGTTCTCCGATCAGAGAAGAAGGAAAAGTCCGGATCTGGAATAACGTGTTCTCGTCACCTCAGCTACACCCTGAACACCATTATTATCAACAGGATCTCTATTTACAGCAGCTACAGGACACCAAATGTACCTATCACAATGTTCCAGAGATTTCCTGCATCTCCTCATCCGTCCAAATCAGCAGAACTCCTGAGAAACGGCTCGAAGAGCTTCTGAACAAACCTCGAGTCTGTGGATACACTCAGACCGACAGCACGGATGCCGTCGAGCCCCAGTCCACAGAATCCCAATCCACGGAATACGTAGAGGTGCAGACGGTCGATCAGGAAAACGTCCTCCATGTCCAACCGCTCACTGACCCCGAGGAGCGAAGTCAGGAACTTTCGGACTCCTCATCCGGTGAGAATTACAGCAAGGTGCGAGATGTGATCTCGGATAATCTGCTGCTGCTGCAGAGGGATCTGAGCAGTTTACCGCAGTGTTCTGGGGATTGCCAATGCCAAACACTTCATCAGGAGAACCATCAGACATGTAAACCCAACACCCTCCTGTCCCCGTCCTCCGTTTTGCAGCTAGGGAACGGATACGTCGACTCAACCATGATGATCTCCTAACATCTCTGTTTGTTGATGTCCAATTTGACAGGGACGAACATAAGAGCTTTCAGGGATGAATCATGGGACAGGGAATCTAAATCTCCTAAGGACCAGCGGTTCTGAAAGTTCACTGGAGGTTCCGAGGAGGTATGATGGACACCTGTGGGAGAACGTCTGTGCTGCAGACCCGAAGCTCATGTTAAATGTCTTTGGTCGCTACCGGGTTCTGCTGGGTTGGTAAAGAGACAAATTGAACTGCAATACCAAATCCAAGGTTCTTTCATAGCGGAGAATCGTGCAGAAGGTGACCATCTGTTTTAACCAGTCAGTAGACTGAAGACTGAAGAAGTTTTAGCGATGTTAATGATCCTGATTTTTATATCTGACCTCGATCTATTAGCAAGTTATTTTCCTTTTCCGCTTAATGCGAGACACTACAGGATGAGCTGAGAATTTTTTTTTTATTTGTCAGTTATCACCATTAATCTTCACCAGATTGCTGATATTCTTAAGTATAAGTATTTTTTGTATTGGAACCTTTTCATAAATGTCCACTTAATTATACAAATGAGGCTTTGTCTAATTAAATATGCACATATTTGCATACTTAATAGGAGTGTAAACCTCAGGCTTCTACACCAAACAATACGATACGATACGATATAATTCCGATTCATAAGGCAACGATTATATATTTAGCGATACCACCGAATCTGAAACGATACGATATGATGCGATACGATACAAATTATTATCCTCAGATTGATATGTGACCAACTTTGTTCAGAATCTGGGGTAAGCTTGCTGTTAATTCATGAACAACGATGACATAAAGAAGGACTATTTTTAAAAGTGTCAGAGTTACGGCCAAATCACCTTGCTAGCGTATGAAAGTATAATTAAAATTTTTTTATTTCACCATGACTCTCCAGAGAAAGACAAACTTTTGTTGGAATAAAAAATGTTCTTTATTGTTTGAACCAAGAAAGTACCGTACTGTTATAATACTGTAATACCTTTCTAAACAGGAAGAGGAATGAACATCTCAATTTCATCATTTCATACAGGTCGTCTAGAACACGATTGTGATTTTTGGTTCTGAGTTGATGGAAATTTATATCATAATGACACATAAATTGGGATATATATACCAGAAAAAGGAGTATATATCAGAGATATATGGCATGGCGTGATTGTGAAGTGGGCGGAGCTTAAAGACTTATTCCTTATTATAAGATGTTAAGTTTAAGATGATGAGGTGGTCACGAGTGGATGAATCAGTGAAATAAACATATTTCTGTTGATTTTTAAAATATTTTAATTACTATAGTTTAACAGAATATGTGTTGTAAGTACAATTTGTACAAAAACCTGATCTGAAAAATGATCATTTCTACCTGTAGTGTCTTGCGTTAATTGGTCATGTATGTATAAAATGTTGGAGAAGTTCTAAAGCTCCTCTGACACTGTGTATAATATTATTGAACTTTAAACACCAACAATGCACTTCATTAGATTCTCTTCTGCTTCATCTACTGGGGAAAAAATCTCATTTTAATAACAGCGAGGTTTTAATGGGAGTGAAACTTGATCTTGAGGAGATCTGATTGTATTTTAGGAAACTAGAAGAAACTCAAACGAAGTTAGAAACGGCAAACACATGGCACTTAAAGCGTCTGGATTTTCTCCTGGAGCTTCTTGTTTTGTGGTCAGGACCTGAATCACTGTCCATTTGCACTGGAATGTATACCAATGTCTGTTTTTGCTTCATGTTTTGTGTTTGAATGCTGAGGATTTTCATTTTCATTTCTGATGGAGTTCATATCCCACCAACATTTTTTAAACATTAGTTTATTTCCACATTTTAGTCATCTGAAGATCATTTGATCCATCAGTGATCAATGAACCAGGTGGAGAAAATGGTTCCTTTATTGGATAAGTGGTTTTAGCTTCCAAAAAAGTTTTTACTCTGAACCCTTTCAGATAGTGAGACACACCCTTTATAGGTGTTTTCCTACTTTCTTTTTCTTTTCTTTTTTTTTTTAGGTACTTTTTTGTCCCTCTTCACTCCAACACTGCTATAGATGTCTATCGTGGTGGAACCGCAGCTAGTTTTTGCACAAATCTTGATAAATCATGAGGTTTATATTTCATAACCATAGTACCATAGGTGGGCGATATGACAAAAATATCATCACGATTCTCAAAGACATTTCTACAATACACAACATATAAGACTGCTAAGAAAAGCAGCGTTTTTTAAAACCTAATATTTTATTTAATGTCTTCAAAAATAATTTTTTTATAAATAAATAAAAAATACTGAAAATGGGGGAAAAAAATTAAAATCTGTACATTTTTTAACATGTCATTAATATTATTATTATTATTATTATTATTATTATTATTATTATTATTTTAAAATGACAAATTTCAGTAAAAGAGATCACGGTACCAGTATAAGTCTCTTGTGACACAATTTATCATGATATCAATGTTATATCATCATCATCATATTACTCAGCCCTAAACAATAGACACTAAAAGTTAATCTAAGATTAATATAAATTATCGGGGACTATTTTGTCTTACTGTATGTATAGAAAATGGAGTTCGAGAGGAGCTAGGTGATATTTTAGATTAAGCAGCACTACTTAAAACTAAAGAGGTAGCTAGAGAGAGAACGTTAGCTAGCGAACGTTGTTTCTGGATGGTTTATTTCGAGTCATTTATGAAACAAGGATTATAAAGAAGCTTCGTTTGGCTCACTTGCATCTATGGGCCTAATAAAACTATATTTTTTAAGTGGGATAGAAAAAAATGATGCGTACTATGGATATGTTTGTGTTCACATTTAAAGCTCTAACATTACCCGTCATGACCAGAACCACAGTTAATCATTTAACGGTTATTATAGTTATTATTAATTATTATTTACAGTAGAGTGTAGATATAAAACACACAAAATCCACTCATTTGATTTGTGATTAATGAAAATGCATCATGTGCAGTGTTCAGGATTTGATGTCATTCAGGTTTTTATATTAATTGAACACAGAAAATAATTTGTTGTTCAGATTTATGGATTAATTTTGCATCACCGACATGAATACCCAAAGATGAAATGATCACCACACGGACACTTTCGGACTGAAAATGCTGCTTTTTCTGAAAATCCTTTCACTGACTGAAGCCAGAAGTTTGTTATTTCATTGCCGTGTGTGTTTTCTCACTTCTCTTTGCTTGCTCAAGGCCTCCATCCTCTTAAACACACTCCTGACACACAGTGTTAGTCCGAGAATCTTCATAAATTGCACTGTTCAGGATGTAATATTCATTTTTCGTAAACGCAGAGTCTCTGGACAAGCTGTTGTGACTCCGGTGATGTTACTGATACTTTTTTTTTTTTTTTGAATAGCACAAAGTGAAAAAAATAAAATAAAAAAAGTCAGTATATTACAGTGTGGCCTCCTGCTTTTTCAGAGTAAAATCAAAGCCCATGTTGCAGTTGAACTTCTTGAGTCTTTTCACTGACTCGAATCATTTGAATCACTCACCTAAATGATTCATTCAGATTTTTTCAGTTGCTAAAGCAGACAACAAACAGACTTGAGTAGTGTAAAATAGCTAATAATCATTGCTATTTGCTGTTTATTTTATAATGTGCTTGTATGTGTGTGTTTCGAAGCATTGTTTTTCACACCTGGACCAACACACACTACTACTGCATGCACTGAAACGCTGGAAATCTTCAGCCTGTATTGTATGTTACTCATTAAATACTCTAACTCGACTGATACACGGAATGAGACAGGAGTGTATCTCAGTCATGACTGAAAGATTCACTGACTTAAAACCGATTCAGTGAATGAGAAACAAGTGAATCTCATTCACGATGGAGAGATTCATTGAGTCATACACTGACCAGATGAACTAAAGAGGAGGGAATCAAAAACAATGATTCAAACATTGACCAACTGAATGAGAGAGAAACAACTCTCCGTCATGTCAGAAATCTCGGTAATGACAAAGATTCATTGATTCAAATACTGACCTGCTGAAAGAGAGAGGAGCAACTCTCCGTCATGACAGAAAGATTCATTAATTCAAACACTGACCCAGTGAATGAGAAAGGAGTGAATCTTGGTCATAACAGAAAGATTATTTGATTCAAAAACTGACCTGCTGAACGACAGAAGAATGAATGTTGGTCATGACGGATGATTCATTGACTCAAATGGGTGGAATGGGCGAATCTCAGTCATGATGGAGAGATTCACTGATTCAAACACTGACCTGATGAATGAGAGAAGAGCGAATCTCAGTCATGATGGAGAGACTCACTGATTCAAACACTGACCTGATGAATGAGAGAAGAGCGAATCTCAGTCATGATGGAGAGATTCACTGATTCAAACACTGACCTGATGAATGAGAGAAGAGCGAATCTCAGTCATGATGGAGAGATTCACTGATTCAAACACTGACCTGATGAATGAGAGAAGAGCGAATCTCAGTCATGATGGAGAGATTCACTGATTCAAACACTGACCTGATGAATGAGAGAAGAGCGAATCTCAGTCACAACAGAAACACTCACTGATTTAAATAAACCCTACTGACCCACTGCACAAGAGAAGAGCGAAAGATTCACTGACCTGCTGAATGAGAGAAGAGAATCCCGGTCATGACAGGGAGATCGACTGACTCAAACGCTCACCTGCTAAATGTGCGAGAGCAGCAGATGACTGAAAGTCATTTGGATTTAGTGACTTGAGGAACGAGGATCAGGTTCAGCGTACATGCCAACTGACTGTGTGATCATTTAGACACGAGGCTAAACTGGTAGCTGTTAGTGTCCGTTACCTGTCAGCTACATGAGTCTCGTAACTCCAGTGCAAAATTAGAGAAAGCAAAATTCAGACACATATCTATATCTATCTGATCAACTACATTTGGACTAAAGAGTAACACTGGGTAAATAATCAATTTTGGTGAAGTTTTTCCTTTAACAAGTCTGCTTTACACAGGTTGAGTAAACGAATAACTGGACTATGCATAGCTTTTCATTTCTGGACATGTAAGAAGTTCTACAGTTATTATTCTGTGATGTGTGTGTGTATATGTTTATTTATTTATTTATTTATTTCCAGATCAGTCGTGGTGGAAAGAGCTGCAGGGTGTATTGCCCCTTTAACACCCCCAGCTCTAACACATGGTCTTAAAGCAGCTGAACTTCACCTTTGGAACAGCTTTTCTCTCTCAGTTTATCATTAGTGGACTTCTCTCCACCCATTCTGCCTATCAGAAACCTATTTCTCACATTTACCCATCTTCAGTCCCTGAGAAAACTCCTGCAGTTCTCTGTAAACATGTTTAAAGGTTTTGCCCGAGTGAAGGCTCCTCGGTGGGCCAGGAGAGCCGGCCATGGGCTCGGTCCTGTGCTGCAGCTCCACCGACCGCCTGGTGAGTGCTTTTCTGCCAAAATCCCTGCAGTTTCATTTAAAGAACCTCAATGTCCTGTCAGAGAGGCACTCAGAGAGTTGAATAGTTTGTTTAACACTGGTTCTAATATTTTTACCGTGTAAACAGAAGAGATTTAATGGCAAAGTGCCAAACTGCACACTAGCGTACTAACTAGTATGCTTCCGTCTAAACATGACACAAATATCAGTTTACTCGGTTGCATTATATAGTATTTTACATTAGTATTTATATTAGTACTAGTATATAGTGTGGGTATATGTTATATATTATCCTAGCCTACTATTTAGTACAGAAGTATGTTTATTATCTTAGCATACTACATAACACAGTAGTATGGTAGTATGCTATGCTAGCCTATGCTAACAGCCAGAAAACCCAACTCTATCCCTATTTTAGCTCTGTATTTTAACTATCACAGTTCTGATCAACTAAACACCATAATTTATCCACCGCCTTAGCTATTTTATATTTTAAAAAAAGCAAAGAAAAGAAGAAAACAAGAAAGAAAAAGAAAGACTGAAAAAACGCCACAGGTTTCCATGGTAACGGAATTTCACCACCCGTCCTAAGGTCATGTAGATAATGTGGTATTAGTGATATACCTCTTAAAAGAGGTGTTTTATTCACTTTAAAACAGCAAAGAGTGTGTAAAAATGTTATATTAATGACACGGAAATGCAGAGTTGAGGATTCAGCTGAACAGTAAACTAAGCGTTTACTGAACAAAAAGGAGTCGATTCTCTGATTCCAGGCGTTAGGAATTAAGAGTCGACTCTTTTGGGTGAACAACTCCCTGCACTAGTATTCCACGAAAAGAATCGATTTTCAAGTCTTTTGAGAGTCGACTCCAAAGCTTTAGAGCTGATTCCACACAAGTTTGCGCATCTGTCTGACAAATCAAGAATTTCTACGGCGCTGTTTTGTAAATAAATTATAAATATCTTATATAAATACCAATAAAAAGTTGGAAATCTGCTTTGACCTGTTTGAGGACCAAACTGACTCAGTCTCACACAGAACCGAATCATAACCCACACCACAAGCATCAGTATTCTCAATTTCTGCTAATATTTTATGCTAAATAAAGCAGAAAACAAAGAAAAATGTAAAGTTTGTAAGAGAATTCTGACTTAAAATGAAACAATGACCCGTGTCTGAAGTGTTAATGTACCCCTGAACATGTCAGATTTAGCATTTGACCTGTTTATTAGCATTTTGCTAGTGTATGTGATTGAACACTCAAAATTAGCATGCTTATTAGCATTTGTGATTAGCCTTCTAGTTTTCAGAATCACATATTTCTGTAACAGGCAGAAAACATAAAAACTAGAAGGTTTATTAACATTTTAAGAGATTTTGTGATTTATTACAAGTACAACATGTTTATTAAAATCCTCTTTATTATACTATGTGATTTTTATCACTGGTAAAAGTCAAAATTTGTTTAATTATAAGCATTTTATTAGTCTGTTTACAAGCAGACAACTACAGTTGATTTACATGAATTAATTAAATTAAATAATTTTACCCAGTGTTCCCCTTTTACTCCCTTTACACCTCTTTACACCAGTTTAGCACTGGCACTGTCTCATTCATCACATTCACTTCAAAAGTCATCAAATCTCACACAAAATAATGTTAGAAATGGTTTCTGAATGTTTCCTTGTGTAGGTGCGTTACGTCAGGAGGAAGTGATGAAGAACCTGCGAGTCCAGATGCCCTCATGTAATTTTACACCTGAGACGTACCAGGTAAAGCAGCAGCTCTAAGTGAGGTGGTGTGAGGTGTAACGTTACCGAAACCGCAACGTGTAAACTTCTCTGTCCTGAAGACTTTCCTGTGTCGGACAACTTAAAGTTACATCTTTACACGTGACTGTTACAAAAAAATAAACGTTAAAAAAAAAAAAAAACATATAAATGTTGCTGTGGTGAAGTTTTCTGTAAGGAGAAATGTGTTTATTTAACATTTATGGAAGGAGTCTCCAGTTTCAGTGCTTTGTAACAGTCAGAGGTGAAGCTATAACTTTAAGTTTATAAGTTAAGTTTTAAAGTTGAGCTCTGTTAATATTAAGGTTGAGTGTTTGTCTCTGTAGGGGATGAGTAAGGAGCGGATGCTGGAGATCAGGAAGCTGAACTGTAATGCCATGACGATGAAGGTGACGTACTACAAGAAGCCACTTTATATCCATCAGGGTTTCATGCAGTGGCTGTGGGATGTGGACGGGTCGCGCTATCTCGACATGTTTGCGGGAGTCGCAACCGTCAGCCTGGGACACTGCCATCCGTAAGCTCGTATCCGGCTTAGGATTATTCCAATTTTGCTATTTTACAATTCCGCTCTGTGGTAAATGAAAACCCAAAGCAAGAACCCGAAATACAAAAAAAAATCATCTATTTAATTTGACATCTAATACTGTTCTTAAGTGCATTTGGCCCTCTTAAAACTGATTAACGAAGAAAACCTGAGGATTGATTTTTAATTGGCATTGTTTAAAATCCTATAGAGAGGATTTTTAGGGGTCCAAGCACCACTTCTTCTTTTTTTTCTTCCCTAAAAAGAACCATGCAGACCAATCTGAAAGTGTTAGAGATGTGAAATTTGGTCAGTAGGTACTACTCCCTCCTGCTACGACTCAGGCAAGTGAGATTGGACTGATGGTGGCGCTATAGTGAAGCATTTACGTTTTGGGAAATATCTCGGAGAACGGGGAGGTGTAGAGACAAAACTCTTTTTTTCAGGCTTGGTTTATATCAAACAAAAAATAACCATTAAACCCACCCAGTATGATTTTGAGCTAATTTGCATAATATGCAAAACTACTTCTTATATATTATTGAATTATCAAAATTCAAACTGTAGAATATTTGAACATGGAAAACTTCTCAATGTTCAGTTCCTTAATATAAAGCTTTTACTTCTTAATTAGTGTAATTTTAATTTTACCAATGTGTGATGATTTGCAGTGTCAAATTTGTGTGTGTGTGTGTGTGTGTGTTTCAGGAAAGTAACGAAAGCTGCGCAGGAGCAGCTGCAGCGTCTTTGGCACACCTCAGCCATTTATATTCATCCTCAGATCCAGGAATACGTAGAGAAACTCGTCTCACTTCTGCCTGAACCTCTGAAAGTACACACACACACACACACACTCACACACAGAGTCATGCTTTCACTACATTAACCCTTGTTAATGTTCATTTCAGGTCAAAAGGGCCTATTTTACCCTTTTTTTTTTAACTAAATATAAAACAAGATTAAAAATTGTTCTCACGATGTGGAATGTTGGGAGAGAACAAAGTTCAGAAATTGCTGAGATTTGGGTTTGGACGTCTCTATATCAATAAAGTCCGGTAACACACACAAACACACACACACACACGCACACACACACACAAGCTGTTTGTGCGTTGATAAGTAGGTGCATCTGCCAAATTACGAAATGTGTTCATGTAATATCCACAGACATTTATTTGTGTGTGTGTGTGTGTGTGTGTGTGTTTCTAGGTAGTGTATCTGACTAACAGTGGCTCTGAGGCCAATGATCTGGCTCTGCTGATGGCGAGATTACACACAGGAAACTTTGATGCCATCACTCTGAGGTCAACACTACAGCTTATATTATTATATTATATTTAATCATTTTTTTAGGGTTCATCAAAATCACTAATCTCTAAACGTATACAGCAGTCATCCTCCATTCAACACCTATCTGGTGTGTCATCAACGTGTCTGTCTACAAGCTTTAGATGCTTTAAGAAATTAAGTAGTAGTGTCTAGTAATTTCTAATGACAGATAGTAATCACTGAATTCACTAAATCTACTATTTAAATTAATTTTTGTGCGTTTATTTTTGCTGTAGAGGTTCCTATCATGGCGGAAGTCCACTAACGATGGGTCTGACCTCAAACACAGTGTATAAATACCCAGTGCCCTCCAGCCTGGGCTGCTATAATGTACGTACAGCTCCATGTGACCCCTACTTCCTGTCCACCACTTCCTGTTTTGATCTAATTTTCCTCCTGAGTCACATGAGCAAGTTACGATTTCTTTTTCAGACCATGTGTCCTGATGTGTTCAGGGGGCCGTGGGGTGGGAGTCACTGCAGAGATTCACCTGTTCAGACAGTCAGAGAGTGCAGCTGCTCTCCTGGTACACACACACACACACACACACACACACACACACACACACACACACACTAGCATGCTGAATGGCCTTCAGTTTAATAATTTCTTAGCCCTGCATTTCATATTAACTTTAACACAACAACTCGATACTGTCACTAGTGTCCTTCAGAACTCATGTCTCTTGTGACCTTATCGTCCTCGTAAAGTCGCAGAAATGTTCGTAACTTTTACGTTCACGCTCCCATGAACAGATTTTATAGCAAAGTAAAATAAATCATTAGGTCTTATGTACATAGTGATGTAAACATCACAGTGATGTTTTTAGCCGTATTGCAGTGAATATGATAAGACATTGAGTCGCCAGGATTATTCTCACACAAACACACACACACACTTTACAGAACAACACAACCACATACAATACACACACTGTTAACCCACGGTTACAAAAAAAAAATGGGTTCCATGAATCAGGGGGTCTGTGATTTTTTTTTTCTTCTAATTTTGTTACAGCGGTTGAACTCACAGTCCACCATTATTAAAATTGTATTAATTATTAAAAAAATAATTTTAATGATATGTTTATGAATTAATATGAATTAAATAGATTAATTAATAAATTTTGAATTGTAAATGTAATGATTATATTATATAAAATAAATAATGATGGTATTATTATATTCATTATGTATATTTAATAATAAATACAATTATAAATGTTATAGTTTTTAGCCTGTTTGACTGGCCACTTAAATCGAATGGGTTTAATCCAAACGTCAATAAATCCATAACAATAATTTATTAATTATTTAAAAAAAAAAAGTGTCCTGTGAATGGAATAAAAACCGCTACAGCTCAGATAAATGACCAAAATATTATTCAACATATTTAAATAATGAGGCTAATGTTTTAATAGTTTGAGTATATTAAAATAAATTAAAAATAAATCTTTATTGTATGGGCTGGTGGATTTTTATTAATTTAATTTAATTAATTAATTTATTTATTTTTACAGTTAAAGGGGTGTCTGTGCTGAGTTCAGTAAAAGCTGTTTGGACTTTAGTACAAGGTCAGATTTTATTACAGTGTAAAACATTAACTTTTTTCGGAAAATCCTCCATCACGCGTTCGTTCTGATGTTAAAAACGAGCCGTCCGTTGCAGAGTGACATCATCATACTGAGAAACGCAGATACAACGACCGCAGTCACGCGAGTTTATATTAGTGTTTACACAGCGTAACAAACAGACAGTAAAACTCTTCAGGATAAGATCTGTACACACACACACACGCACGCACACACACACGAAAGTAAAGTAACACTAATCTGAACTGAGATTCAGCCTGCCGTAAAGGTTGTGCTTTGAATTCCAGCTGTGACCACAACTGGCCACTTTTTTGCGAGATGGTCAAACAAACAAACAAACAAACAAATAAAAGTCAACTGAATGAGTGAATGAATAAAACAATAGAGTGTGTCTGAAATATATTTAAATTAAAAAAAGCATCAAAATATGAAAACAGATAAACAAACAATCAACCAACGAAATAAAACAATAGAGTGTGTCTGAAATATTTTTAAAAAGCATATAAATATGAAAATAGATAAATAAATACACAAACAAACAACCGGCTACAAATCAAGCAATCATTTAAATAAATAAATAAATAAAATTAATTAATTAAAGAAATTTGACATAATGTGCCTGAAATATTAAAAAAATGCATATAAATGTGAAAATAGACAAACCAACAAATAAATACATGCCTACTTCTTCAGGATAGTACCAAACCCACAAATAATAACACAAATCATTTTTTTTAACATTTATTTTATTATTTTTATATAGCTGGACTGGCTTCCAACCTGAGAGGAAACAGTTACATGCAGATGAGAAAGTTTACACCCCCCATGATGTTTGAATGGAAAAAAAGGAAAAAGTACAAACAAAAAAGTTAAAATGAAATGTGAGGTTAAGAGAAAGGTATAAAAATGTTTTGGGATTTAGCAACAAGAAAGAGAGAAAAATGAAGGTGTAAAAATGTAAAGTATCCTGCAACAACATGACAATCCAAAGCATTCGGGAATCATTTGAACTGATATCACTTCTCTTTTGTTTCACTTTATAAAACAAATCACTCTAAAGTTAATGAAAAGTTGGAAAGTTGAGTGTGTATGGGTACACAAACTTTTGCACATATCTATTTATTAATGTATTATAAATAGCTGAACCAGATGTCATTAAAATTCAGTGTTGAGATTTAAACTGTGTTCTGATCACAGATCAGTGCCAGGCCAATGACCGGTACATCGAGCAGCTGAAGGAAGTTTTCGCTACGAGCGTACCCAATCGCATCGCCGCGTTCTTCGGAGAACCCATTCAGGTTAGCACTGCTACGCATGCTAATGCTAGTAATGTATACTTTAATAGCTCGTTCTAATAGACTATCGTTTCTATAGAAACAGATCATTCACATGAACTTGTACGGAACTTGTAAGCAGCACATAAACAGGAGAGAATTATTTTATTTATTTATTTATTTATGGAAGGAGTCTCCAGTGTCAGGCAGAGGTAAAGCTGTAACTTTAAGTTTTCCACCACTGGAAAGTCTTCAGGACAGGTGAGATTTTTGCGAGTCTTATTAACGCTAAGAGAGGTGGTGGTATAAGAGGAATAAAACACTTTGGAAATTGCTAGAACCTCACAACAGCACATCACTTCCTGTTCTTTTTTCTTTTGCAGGGATTAGGTGGAACTGTCCAATACCCGAAGAACTTCCTGAAAGAAGCCTACAAGCTAGTGAGAGAAAAAGGTGGAATATGCATAGCTGATGAGGTATAAACATCACCTCATTCCCATCATCATTATTATTATTATTATTATTATTATTATTATTATTATTATTTTTCATTGAAATAATTTTCCAGTCGCGATTTAGATTTAGACGTTCCATGTTTTTGTGCGTACATTACTTTCTTCATGTCTCTGCTCTCCATCGTTCATGTATTGCGTGTTCTTTGTTGTGTCAGATATGTGTTATTGTATAAAGAGCGTCTGATTCTGAGATTTTGTTCCCGTATCAGGTTCAGACCGGGTTCGGACGCACAGGAAGTCACTTCTGGGGTTTTCAGGCCCATGACGTTGTTCCAGACATCGTGACGATGGCTAAAGGAATCGCTAACGGATTTCCCATGGGGGCTGTGGTCACGAGCGAGGGTGAGTCCGGTTTTTAAAGAATTAGGAATTCTCGCCACTTCTGTTATGAAAGGTCAGAATAAACGCTCGCATGTCTGTCATGGTAATCAAGGTAACAGCAATGCTACCTAAGCACTGCTAGAGCTTATCCAGAGATGTCAAAAAAGAGGAAATCTCTGACCATGACTAAATTAAAAAAATAAATAAATTAAAACCAAAAAGGCAAGACTTGACTTTAATGAATTGTGCATTGTGCCAAAGAAGTTTTCTGTTTTCTTCTTGTCAAACTCTGTGAAAAGAAAGGACAAGAACACGAACATTATATTTATAACTCTCGGTCGAGATCATGACCATATTTATCTCGACTAAATGAACTACAGTGAAACCCAGTTTGGCCGTTTTTGCAGAAATCGCTCGTCCCTTTGCTGAAGGACTGCACTTCAACACGTTCGGTGGAAACCCTGTCGCCTGCGGCATCGCCTCGGCCGTGCTGGATGTGAGTACGCACTGATCCACGGTCACGGTTAGAGTGCTAACGAAAGGAAGAGTCATTTTTATAGTTTATTTAGGGAAATATTCTATAGGTTCATCAGTGTAGAAAAAATGATTTACACTTCATCTGCTTCTGTGACCTGTTTCATTTCATCAGTTAAAAACATCGACTTTTTACTGTTTCAGTACTTGAGTGTGTTTAAACGTAGTAACTTTTTACTCCTAATCGAGTACATTTTTGGCCGGACTGTTCCACTTTTAACTGAGTGACTGAGTGAGACATTATCTATACTTTCACTGAAGTATAATTTCTCAGCACTTGTAACAATATAATGTAAGGAAGTTACGCAAAACTTTTGGGTTTGATTTCTCAGAGGTTGTAGCGCATCATCTGTGTGTTCATACGCAGTACACTACTCTCACTGAAGTACACAAAGTACGCAGATTGAGACACAGTTTCCAAATAAGGAAATAAATGTAACATGGAAAACAAAGCAAACAGTTAGTGTGTGTGTGTGTGTGTGTATGTGTGTGTGTGTCAGGCGATTAAAGAGGACCGGATCCAGGAGAACTGTGCCGTAGTGGGAACACATCTGCTGAAGGAACTCGCCAAACTGCGAGATAAGTACGAGATCGTCGGGGACGTTCGGGGAAAAGGACTGCACATCGGCGTGGAGATGGTCAAAGACAAAGTGAGAATCAGTGTATTTCTCTTTCTGTGCAGTTACCACAAAAAATTTCGATATTGTGTTGCTTCCCCTTTTGCTAATTATCTAGCATGCTAACTGGCTGCCCTACTAATTAGCCACATTGCTAATTTCCTAGCAGAATAACAGAGAAGAAGTTACATAGGCTGCAGAGTACAGATAGAGTATTCAAATACATATAACCCTTTAAACATAGCTTCATGAAATGTTCATTATTTGTTACACCACAGCGCTGTTGAGTTCTGGATCATGATTGGTCAGAAGGTGTTGATTAATTTTCTATAACAGCAGCTCTGACCGTAGTGCAGCTGCAAATCACAGGTTTAGATTAATGCACTCGTTCTAATACGTTATCGATTCTGTTGTTTTCTGTGTGGAGGTGTTTGTTTAACATTTACGGAAGGAGCCTCCAGTGTCAGAGTTGTTTATGCTTTATAGTAACATGACAAGCTGTGTTTTTTTTCTTATTAACGTCAAGAGAAGTAAAAAATGGAGGCTGGAGAGGGAACGACTGTTTAAGTGAGAACAGAAACTAATCTCTATTTAAGTTGTTATTCTTTAATATATAAAAGATTGTAATCCTTGGCAAATTGCTGCGGTGTAAGAGGAATAAAACACTTCTTACAGGAAAAAAATCAATATTGTAATGGTAGCAGTGACTCCGCTTCAACACACCACCCCGTCACTGATTATTTTCCGATAACAGCACGACACAGAGTGTTTTATTCCTTACTTAATTGTTGAGCAAGGTTGGGGAACGAGTAAACAGGCAGAGGGTTGATGAAGTGTTACTCTCAGGCGTGTGTGTGTGTGTGTGTGCGCGTGTGCGTGTGTGCGTGTTTATGAGCTGATCCCTTTTTCCAGGTTATGAAACTGCAGTTAATAATTAATCAGACATGAGCTGAGAAGAGCTTCATCATAACATTCCAGTGAGGAAATTGTTTAAACCTTAACATGAAGATGAAGTTTTTTTGCTTTGTTATGTGTTTACTCTAACTTTAACTTTACTCTAACTTTACTCTAACTTTAACTTTACTCTAACTTTACACTAACTTTACACTAACTGTAACTTTACTCTAACTTTACTCTAACTTTAACTTTACTCTAGCTTTACTCTAACTCTAGCTTTACTCTAACTTTACACTAGTTTTACTCTAACTTTAACTTTACTCTAACTTTACTCTA
>CM040468.1:24561015-24595379 GCA_022758105.1 Pangasianodon gigas | reverse complement strand
AGCAACAAACTCCAGCCACCATGAGCGACTTGCTGCTTGCTAGTGAGAATGTAGCATGATGCAGCCACATATAAATCCCACACACACACACACACACACACACATTCACATCACACACATACGCATTCTGTATGTTATTAAAATGTTTATTTACACACAACATACACTCTTATGTTGCTCAGGTACAGCTGAGAGAAAGCAACACTCAGCCTGAAGAAATTCATTAATTCAGCTCCGTACTCAGGAACCCTTGGTCCAACACTGATTTTTTTTTGTGTGTGTGTGAGATTCGTGATGTTTTAGTCCGGTGTGTTGGTGTGTTTATGCTTTAGATGAGCTCAGGAGCTGATAGGGCTTCTCAATCAGCACAGTGAGAACCCAACCCAGAACCACAGCGAGACCCGAGTGAGCGAGAAACAGATACAACTGCAGAGAGAGAGAGAGAGAGAGAGAGAGAGAGAGAGAGAATTTCATTCATGTCCCCAACACTTTTCAAAAGTTATATCCATGAGTGGATCAGTTCAGAAAAGATCAGATCAGATTAGATCAGATCAGATCAGGTCCAGATCCAAAGCTTCAGGTGGATATTAGTCATGTGATCATGTTTTTCACCTGAGATTATGTGAGTAAATATGTGCTTACACCTGAAAGTGCTATTCAACATGTTACGTCTTGCAACTACACATATAAAAATAATTGAATCTGAAAAAGTTACAGGCGTAAATAAATAAATTGTGTAAAAATCTCGAGTGAAAAATAAATGAATCGTGTAAAAATTACATGTGAAAATAACTGAATTGTGACTCGTGTTGAAAAACGTTAAGTATAACGTGAAGTGTCTGAAAACCACATGCATAAAATTCACATGTGAAGTTTGTGTGGATTTTCTGTGCAGTATTAAATCCTTCGTTTTGATTTATTATTAGTTTAATCGCTTCTCGAGTTCCAGAGATTGCACCACAGACACTTACGAAGTTGAGGTCTGTGTAGTGGATGAGAGTTTCCTGTTTGGAGTCGTAGAGTAAAATGAGAAGAGGGTGAATGAGGTAGCAGGCGAAGCTGATGTTGGACAGAGGAACCCACACACGCATGGACAAGAACTTATTCACAAAGCCTAGACACACACACACACACACACACACACACACACAGAAAGCTTACTGAACAACCTGTTTCGAGTGTGATGATTCATACACATTTATACACCATTCATGTGTCTTCTGATCAACTACATCTGGACTACATTCTCTTTGTGCTAGTACCTCCGTATCCCTCCTCACAGGCGAGGATGACCCAGGCCACAGCGAGGGCCCACAGTGAGCGATGGAGCCCCTGATACACAGCGTGACCCGGTGACCCCTGACCCCTCAGCGCATAAGCGGAGCCCACTATCACGGCCATGATGGACAGAGAGACGAGCCAACCAGCAGCCGCCTGCCACTGAGGAAAAAGAAAAATATTTTTCCATCAATAAATCTGTACGGATGAAGCGGCATTTTAAATTGTAATTAATATTAGCAACTCTGAAATCACCAGGCATCAAAAATAAACATTATCAAATAACAAACATATTCTAAAGCTTTTAAAACTGCAGAACATCTATGTTCTATTTTTAAAAATATTTTCTGTATTTTTTTATAGTCACTATATTTTTGTTAGTTTATTCTTTCTATATTTATTTATTCATATTATGTAACAAATGCGAGGTGGGATGAGATGCAGATGCAAGTGTAGACTTTCTTTATTAAAAGAAACACTAATAAATCAAACTATATCAGGAAAAGAAACAAAAACTAACAACAAATTACAAGACAAGGCAAGAAAACTCAACATAACGAGAAGCTGGTCACTATCATCCCACAAACACACCCCTGAGGATAATGATAATAATAATGCTCAGCAGCTAACCAGAGAAAACTCAGAGCTTATATAGTGTGACTAATCAGCAGAACACAAAACAGGTGTGCTGAGACACAGGAAGTGATTACAGACAACAGAAGAAGACATTCAAACATGTGAGTGAGGGAGTCCTCTGCTGCTCTGGAGGGAATCTCTGCCCTGGATGGATGTGGTATTAGTTTTATTATATTTACTGTGTCATTTATTGTAGTGTTAAAAAATCAGCAATTCTAAAGCAACACATGGTTAAATATGTTGCTCATAAATAAAATATATAGATAAATATAATGAATTTAAAATAAATAAATAAATAAAAGCAAATCTGGATAGCTGGGTATCTGTATCTAAACATCTGCATGATAGAGTACATGGCTTCCTGAAAATCTCACATCTGAGAGTTGAGTCGAGTCAGAGCATACAAACCCTTCGTTTATATAATTATATATTCAACACATTTTTCTATATATTCATATACAAAATATTTTTATTTTATTTACATATATTATGTATTCAACTCAACTCATTTTTAGGGGACTTCTAAAATTAAATCCAAATTTTTACACCTCTTTATACATTTTCTGAATAGTGTTTTTTTTTTTTGAATCCCAAATATGCCAAAATATCACGTTCCACTTTATTTACTCGGTGTTTAAACACTACCCGCTGCTTTATGAGATCTTCTTTCTTGGTCACCATGTAAATCCCTGCGAGGACGCCGAGCAGATACGGGCCGTATCTGGTGTACGGCTTGTTGTAGTAATACTCAAAGTAGCTTTCAGAGTCACTGAGGAGAAAAAAAGAAGAAAAAAAACAACAGGATAACAATGAAAAATAGACAGACATGCACAGAGACACACTCAGTTACCTGGATAAATAAATGAAGTGAAGCTTGGTCACATGATCACTGACCTGAATAAATAGAGTGTAGCAACATAAATAGATTTTTCTCTTGAACGCACTGTTTCTATTTTTCTCGTATAAAAAGCAATAGAATTATTTGACAAGTAACTTGTTCCACAGCAATTTGCCAACAATTCCAATTATTATAATTTTTTTTATTAAAGAACGAAACATCATACTTTCTATCCATTTATAGTTACATTTAATGTTGTGGGACGTCGGCGAAACAAGTTCTCACTTATGTTATAGCAGCTATAAACACTCGTTCCCTCACCAGCCTCTCTTTATTCTGTCTCTTGACATTAATGAGCCAAAAAACAAGCATTTTTTACGGACAAACCACAAAGTGTAAACTCCTCTGTCCTGAAGACGTCTGAAAACTGAAAGTTACAGCTTTACCGCTGACTGTTACAAAGCGCTGACACTGGAGACTCCTTCCATAAATGTTAAATAAACATCTCCTTACAGAAAACTTCACCAGATCAACAATTACATGTTTTTAAATCCTTTTATTAATATTAATTACAAAATATAAATACCTTCTGACCAATCAGGTTAGAGAATTTTTATAATACACCTTTATGCTCTGATATGAAAAGGTGACAAAATATAGAATATTTATATTAGACCTTGATCTTTAAATATTGTCTGAATAAATGTTCTAATTTATCATCTTAAATATAACACGATTAACACATTTCTTTGCAAATAATAAGAATATAAAGCTAAACCGAAACCGTAAATGTTGGCACCTCTGGTTCACATTTACACAAAATGAACGTTAGAGTATTTTGAGCGAACGTAAATATGTTGTGTGTGTGTATAAATGCGGTAAAATAATGAGTGTAAGGATGTGAGAGTGTGTTCAGTGAATAACAGCGAGGTTTGCTCACAGAATTGTGGGTTGGTGAACGGGTAAGTGCAGAAACGCAGTGATTAAAGCACTGGAAAGGCACGACATCGCCAACAGCGTGAAGGCCACACCCACCAACGCACGCTTACTCCTGAAATTAAAAAAAGATTATAAGATTACAATTAGGGGTGCATTGATATGATTATACCGACTACAAGGAAGAGTACATGTATTTTCGGTACTGATACTGATACTGAAATGAGTAACCTACTTAATATCAATCAATCAGGGACGTCACTGTACATTTTATTTAGCTCTGTTTATGTTTAAATAGCAGCCAGGAAAAGCGCACGTGTGTTCATGCACTAACGCTACTAGGCTAGTTCTTTATAACATTAGTAAGTAGATTTTAAAGAACATTAACCAGCAATATTAGTTATCTGGGACAGAGTAGAGTTGCAGTGTTCATACAGCTGTAAGTAAAGTGCACTTTTATGTTCACTGCATCAGAATTCCTCATCTTCAACGATGGATCGATCGTCAAGAACAACACACTGGGTAAGAGCTGGTATTTTCACTCACCTAGAGTCATCTGTAGACATTTTGTCTCACCTAGGCAGTGTTTGCTGCTATGCTGAAGATGTTTAATCACTTATATTGTAGGAAGATGCTGTAGTTTCTCCTCGTTATTTTCACTGAGCACAGTTTTCTCTGATTGTCATCATTAATCATGAAATACGTCCAGATCGCTGTCATTTCATGTCATCTGATTTTAGTGCAACAACATGCTCTAGGATTATATCACATGGTGTTGGATGCTGGTATCAGAGCGTTTTTTAGGAGTATGAATAAATGAACACAGTTTCAGTGTGATAACTGATACCGGTATCAGTATCGATACATCCCTTAGAGTTATAAACATTATAGATTAACAAGGGTGTATTTTAGAAAAGCATACTCACAGTCTGTAGAGAAAAATGAGGAATGGTGTCATTGCATAAAACTGGAAATCAACTGAGAGGTACCAGGTCCACGGTGCACACTTCAAATAAAGAAGAACAAATGTTTACACACTGATATATTATACTGTATATACTGTATATTATTCCTATATACTATATTTATAGTGTAAGTGTGTGTAATCCTTACATTAATACACACTGTTCACTTTTTATACATTAAAACATGGCCTACCTTTTCAGACAATGTGTGTGAAGGTCAAGGGTGGGTGTGTGTGTGTGTGTGTGTGTGTGTGTGTGTGTGTGTGCGTGAGATGTGAGCAGGGCCGTACCGTGTGTGTGATGGTGAACAGGTTGTTGATGAGCAGTAGATTGGACCACCAGAACTCCTTACAGTTCAGTATTTGGTCTTCAGCTGTGAACCAGAATGGACCTTTACGAAGAAACGAGAAGAGTGCAACAATCGCACACACGATGAAGAGGTGCAACGGCTGGATCCTGAACACACACACACACACACACACACACACACCAACAAGTGAACAAATCATGAAAACATTTAAAGGTACTCAAACTTTTATTCCCTATTCCCAATGTGTGTGTGTGTTTGTGTGTGTGAGTGAGTGAGTGTAAGTAAAAAATATTTTTTTTAAATGATAGAAAATTATTATTATTATTATTATTATTATTATTATTATTATTATTATTAATGTATTTAACATTTAAAATGATAATAATTACTTTTTTTACATACTGGACTGTAATGATGAAAAAACAAACAAATGAATGCATGAATTAATACATTTTTTTGAAGATCCAGAATGGAGTATAATACAAAATATAATAAAGATTAACATTATAAATAAATACAAAATAAATATAATAATGTAAAATACAGTGTATACAATATATTAATACAAAAATTTATTCTTACCATATAAGCTTTAAAATAAGTTTTTGGTATAAAATAAAGTTTAATAAAATGTTAAGTAAGTAAATAAATAAATATTTTTTAAAGCCCAGGAAGTGTTTTAATATTCCAAACCTCTTGAACCTCCTAAACAGGAAGTGAGCGATCAGTCGGAGGCTGAGCTTGTCCTCTGATCTCTGGATGCAGCTGAGAAAAGATTTTGCACTCAGGAGTCCACTGGAAAAAAAATACAGACACACGCATTAGAAATGTCACCAAAATAAAGAAATGTAAATGCACTGAAACTGCTATCTTTTACTTCAGCACTAAATTTCCTCACTCCTGTAAGAGTGAGATGAGATTTTACGTCTGCGTTTCTTACCCGAGTAATAAAAAAGTATCGACAGCGAGATAAACGGGTCCACTAAAGGCCACCACGTACAGAGGATTGCTCTCCACAGCCGCTCTCCATCGCTTACTGTTATCTAAAATACACAACACACAACATTTAACACGGAGCTGCTGAATTCTCCATTCTGATTGGTCAGAAGGTGTTGATTAATTTTCTATAACAGCAGCTCTGACAGTAGTGCAGCTGCAAATCACAGCTTTATATTCATGCACTTGTTCTATATTAAAACGTTATCGTTTCTATAGCAACAGCTCATTCACAGGGACGTGTACGGCGGACGCTCTGCGTAATTGGATGAAATCACACGTGGAATTATTGATGAGATGAAGTTTTCTGTAAGGAGAAATGTGCTTATTTAACATTTATGGAAGGAGTCTCCAGTGTCAGCACTTTGTAACAGTCAGAGGTAAAGCTGTAACTTTAAGTTTTGCAACATCTTCAGGACAGAGGAGTTTACGCTTTTCGCCATTTCTCTGTAATTATTAACTTCACGAGAGAGAAGAAAAAAGAGATGCTGGTGAGGGACGACTGTTTACAGCTGCTATAACGTAAGTGAGAACAGGAACTAAACATTAACTGTAACTATAAAGGGATAAAAAGCATGACATAGGTTTTTAATTAATAAAAAATATGTAATCGTCAAATTCCTGTGGTGTAAGAGGAACAAAACATCAGGATGTGTTTTTACTGGAAAGCAATCAACTTCAGGGTGGTAACAGTGACTGTGCTTCATCACACCACTCTGTCATTGATTATTTTACTATAACGACATGACACGGAGTGTTTTATTCCTTACATGATGTCCCATGGAGTCTAGATTAAAATTTTTTTTGATCTATCTATCTATCTGCACATATACAAGCACTTTGAGCTGCAGTTTAATTGTTCAGTGGTTGCTTCAGTAATAAGAGATTGTGATTTTTGTCTACAGGTTTTTGGCTTTTTTATGATTTTGCTTCTTTCATCCTTTCATCTTATTCTCTTTTTTCCATCTCTCATTCTCATTCCTGTCTCACTGCACTGTGTATGGTTCTCTCTCTCTCTCTGTGTGTGTGTGTGTGTGTGGTTCAGACCGAGGCCGAGCCAGGCGCTGAGCTGCACTGTGTGTCCACAGATGATCCAGAAGAGGCTGAGAATGCGAACACCGTTGACAGACGGATAACTGCTTCTGGAACACGCACCGTCACACACACCGTCACGGAAACACACACCACTGAAGTGGATGGAGAGGGAACGCAGGAACGATATCACACGGCCTGAGAGACAGACACATGAAACACAGTGAGAAATTACTCAGGCTTAATTTTCACCAATAATTCCACATGTTAAATGGAGGGGTTACTGAAATGTGAGCATCACTGTGTCCATATATGGAAATGTAGGTACCACGTAGCTGTCATATGAGTACATATTGAGTCCATTTATGGAAATGTGGGCACCATGTTGGCACCATGTGGGCTTCATTGAGTCCATATATGGACATGTGGGCGTCACTGATTCTATGTACAGAAATATCAGTTTCGTTGAGTCCATTTATGGAAATGTGGGCATCATCAAGTCAACTTATATGGAAATGTGGGCATCATTTATTCCATATATGGAAATCATTGAGTCTATATATGGAAATGTGGGTGCCATGTGGGTGTCATCAAATCCATATATGGAAATGTGGGCTTTTGTGTGTGTGTGTGTGTGTGTGTGTCTACTTGCCTGTATCTCGACCCTCCTGCTCCCTCTCTTTGCAGCTTTCCTGCACTTGTGTGTTTTGGAGTAAAATGCATTCTTTGCTCTGATTGGCTGAACTGTTGGCCAGAATCGCTCCATAGTTCGTGGGGTCGACCTTTGACCGCGCTTCTCTCTTTTTATTCCACTGGACCACAGCTACATAGACGGTCATCACAAGAGGCAGAGCCACCATCAAGATACACACACACCTGAGAGCAAAACATGGCGTGTTTGTGAAAAAATATTATTTATGCAATGCCCTCCTTTACACCAAATGTAGTCCATGTGGTTTAGGACACGAACAAACTTCACTATGTAGCCGAATGCTGGAACGTTGTGGCGGCGGCCATCTTGGATACTTAGAATCCTTAGTTTCCTTTGTGCAGTTTGGTGTCACACACAACACTCCAGTAGTAAAGTTCATTTAATAATTAGGTAATTGAGCCTAATAAGATGATTTGGAACATGTTTATGAAGGTTTGGCCATTAATTTAAGCAAAAGATTACAAGTGAGATAAGCTTTCAGTCTTTATTAACCACATTAGACCCTTAACTTCAGTGCTGATTAGCTGATTGACTACATTTAGTGCGAGAGGACATTGTGTACATTTTATGTTTTTTTAACAAAATATTCCTCAATATTAGCCTCAGACAGTATTTGTGTGTGTGTATGTGTGTGTGTGTGTGTTTTACATACAGACACACTACAGCAGACAGATCAGGTGTAATGTTGTCTCTGATACACAGAGTCGTAAAAATTCCCAGTGTGGGTTCTGATATGAACAGATCCGGTACAGGAGGAATGATGGGGGTTTGACCCTGTAGAAAATCTTCTACACACACAAACACACATACAAATTAACAATATATCAGTGTTAATTCTGTCAATAAGTTCTGACAATAAACCTAATAAAACTAGAGGTTCAGGAAAGAAAGGTTTAGTCTTTTTCACCTTAATTTTCCCAATAACTTCTTTCCAAAACAAATAATAGTTCATGTAACATCTGGTGAGGTGTCATTAGCTCTAGCAAACTAGTATTATATTAGCCTAACAAGCATACTCTACAAAAATCATATCTCAAACAAGACTCCATCGTTCTTCACTCATATAATCCCTAACAGTGTTGTTATTCACTGAAAGGAGAAGGGACAATAACAGAGAATGCAGAAAGAAGAGTTATATCAGTTACACAACAACAACTAACACACAGAATGTCCCTTTTTAAAGGGATCAACTGATGGACACTGATTGCTCTATGTGGTGTTTTTACTCTTTTATTTTACTCAAAATTGGTGGTTAATTTAGTTCAAGTTCAAATAAATATCTCACCGTAGACAATAAGCGTGCGCACGTCTGCATCATCGCAGGAATCAGGCACACAAATACCTACAAAATAGTCCAGTGCCCCCTACATGACAACAGCAACACTGTATTATCATCAGCGTAAAACTACAATAACAGATTTCACAGGAAAACACTGAGGAAGCAGAAATTTTACACTATTTCCCCTAATGTCACCCTAATGTAGTCGATCAGCCATGACACGTTTGGTGTTTGAAGTTTGCTTCTCTTTTTTCTCTCTCTTGAAGTTAATAAGGCAAAACAAAACAAAACAAAAAAAAACGCAGCTTATCATGTTACCGAGAAACCCTCTCTGATAAACGCCTCTGTCCTGAAGATGTCGGAAAAGTTACAGCTTTATCTCTGACTGTTACAAAGCGCTGACACTGGAGACTCCTTCCATAAACATTGCATAAACTTCTCCTTACACAAAACTTCACTGTAATGTGTCTGAAGTTTGCTTCTTTAGTTTTGCACTGGAGCTATAAAGTTAGTGTAGCTAACAGTTAATGGAAACGTCCTGTATATCCAGGCTCAATAATGTTGTTTGCACATAAACGGCATCATAAGAGCAAAAAAAAAAAAAAAGTCTGTATTAAATAAAAACATAGTTGTGTTTATTGCTCGCTACCATGGTGTACGACATGTTTCCATTTTCTCCTTTACACCTCTGTGTCTTATTTTATTATTACTCATTTTTAGTAGTATCATTTTATAGTGTCATACATCTCACTCAATCATAAAACCATTTTTTCTTCATTTATCCATTCAGCTACGGCTTCAGACACCAACAACGCCTTGGCTAATCAACTACCTTTAATGATAATGTAAAATTGATATAAAAGAATTTGAATAAATACTGTTTTCTCCACTTTTAAGAGGCCAGATAGATAGATAGATAGATAGATAGATAGATAGATAGACTTTAATGTTAAAAAATTGTACCTGTTTGAGGAAGACCTGGCAGTATTGTCCTCCAAATCCAGGGCCTTTAACAGACAAACACTCCTGCAGAGAGCCGACTCTGTTCACGTTTCCGCCTTCGACGTCGCTGCCCATCTTTCCGAACGCATCATACACTGATCAAACCACACAGGAGATGATTTACTGATTGATTAATTTACTTGGAAGTAAAAGCAGCACCTTATGCATCTAAATAATGTATTACGTTTTTAATAAGTCATCAATCTAACTATTCACTAAGCCTTAATTATGTAACAGATTCAGTATTTAGCAAAAAATCACTGAGTTACTGTTAACTCCTAGCTTAGTTTACTGTTATTAATGGTTTATGTAAGGGATAAAACACTGTGTGTTGTGCTGTTGTAGGAAAATAATCAACAGGCTGGTGTGATGAAGTGGAGTTTCTGATTATTTTCCTACAACTTCACGTCCCTAAGTGTTTTACTCCTCCTAAACTACAGCAATTTGCTAATGATTACAGTTTTATTTATATTTATCTGTAAAATCCATTTACAGTTACATTTAATTTATAGTTACATCCACAAAACAAGTCCCTGTTATCACTTATGTTATAGCAGTCATTTACACAATATAACTACATGACATTAAATTATATTGAAAGATTGACAAATATTCTATTAAACTTAATATTTAATTTTATTTTTGTGGTTTTTGTGCCATTTGATCTGTTACAGACAAAATATAGAAGTAATTAAATTAATTTAGATAATGAATTTGAGTTAAAAGATTGTGTAATAGAATGTTAATATATTTTAGTATGTACAGATTTATTTATTTATTTTATTTATTTTTTTTTTTACAGTTTGCAATACCTTCAGCACATAGTTTTGTTTGTTTAACAGTTTCTAAGGTGAAAAAAAGCAATGTAAATGTACATATATTTACATATTCTCACTTGCTAAGCTAATTCCTGATAGTAATTATACGGTATATTTCCACCTGCTAGAGTGGGATTTAATACTCAGAAACCTAATAAATATATTGTTTAAAAAAGAGAGAAAAAGGTCAATAAGTGCTTATAAGGTCCAAAGCTCTTTTTTGTAAAAGGAAAACTCCTCATCAGTTCTTTGATAATGTAATAATCATCAGTGATAGCTTATAAACTAAGGTGATTATAACAGGTTATAGATGAGTCCGTGACTTACTCAACACTGCGTATTTGTCAGGTTGACTTTTCTTCAGTTCTGTGAGAAACATCACAGCATCCTGCGCACATTTCGTGCTGATGTTGAGTCCACACGCAGCCGTCCAGGAGCAGAAGAAGAGGCCGAGGGATGAGAGGACAGTGGTCTTTTTCACAGGCAGCATCTTTACACTCTCAGACCAGCTCTGATGGACCACGTTTAAGTAACACGGACAGGAGACATGATTACGGAAGGATGGAGATACGACTGGCTTCTTTAAATCCTGCGTGCAAATTGAGGTTTCACGCACACAAAGGTCAGTGCTTTGGTTACACCAATTTTCCGAAGTGTTTTCATGCCAGCTGTGTTCAGACTGAAGCTTTGACCTGGAATATTATCTATAAATTTGAAAGTAGAAACTATATTTATTTGTGCTGCATACTAACACGTAGTGTTGACTAAATTCCTTCCACTAATCACTAACTGCTTTTATTTATTTATATATAAATATGAATTACTCCGTGACTTACTAAGCACTGCGTATTTGTCAGGTTGACTTTTCTTCAGTTCTGTGAGAATGTCAGGAACCAGTCTGTGTCCTCTGAGTCGTGATCCCGTCTGCATCTTCTTCACTGTCATTACTCGCCCTGCATTGCCTCTGAGACTGTCGTGACCGAATCTTCCACCTGTCACTGTTGTTACCTGTGAGACTGTTGTAGCCACAATGTCCAGCCATGTCTCTGCTGTTACCCAATCTGCATCCCCTCTGTACCTGCCACAAGCAAGCCTTCCATCTGTGTCAGTGTGGTTACCCGATCTGCATTTCCTGTGTCAGTTTGCTTGTGGCAGGTACAGAGGGGATTCAGATTGCTGAGACTGTTAAAACCAAACCTTCCATCCTTGTCATTGTTGTTACCTGCTCTGCTCTATGTCACATCTGCACCATTACCAAATCTGCACCTGATCCGTGTGACTATTTTCACACATCTACACGCCAGAACATTTTCCTGTTCTGTTGATATGTTTATTTTACATCTGTGGCCAATGATAAAGCTTCCTCATTCATCTGTACTTTGCAGAGTTTGATAGCAACTTGGGCTTATAATATAATTACCATTTCTTGCTATGAAAATAACTAACATTTAAAACTCATAGCTTTGTTTTTGCTTGATAAAGTACTTCAAGTACCAAGTACCTCAGCGCTTTACTACATGCATGATATCAATCTTTGCTATTTGCTGAATAAAAACCCCACTGTACATCTGAGTTCAGGTTTGTTTTCTGTATTGTTTATTGACAATAACTATTTTTGTGGGTTTTTTTACACAAACATCGGACAAGTCTACTGAACAGCAGCAAGACAGCCTAAGAAACGACCATCGTAAAACAGCTTCTCTCATGCACAAACAAACACGTTCTCACAAATGTTCATTTATCCAAAAAGTAAAAAAAAAACCACATAAATACATCCAACCTGTGTCCTGTGTGGAAATTCGGAACAAACATAGCACTGTAATAAAGATTTTTTTATTGTTATTATTTGCTTATACAATATCTCACGTCTCACCAGTTGAAAATGATGAAGAACGTCGTAGCTAATGGCTAACTGCTTTGAAAACATTCCAGTTTCATGTTTATAGACACATTCTTCCGTTGAAAGCAAGCAAATTAGGATCACCAGCCGAGTCAACCGAGCAGCGGAGCTAAATTAAATGCCTGGGAATTAGCAGAAAAGGAAATTTGGCAAATATTTTCATACAGAATTATTTTGGGGAACTGGAAATGAGCCAGATTAGCAGGGCAGAACAGAATTACCTGATTTTTGGGGGTTACATAAGTACTAAAACATACCATAAATGCAGTATTTTGCCCTGCGTCTGTATTTCAGCAGTTCCTGATCAAACAATAAAAATTAAGACTAAAGGAAATAAAAGACAAAAAAAAACCCAGCATGGTGCTGCTTGATATGAACACAGAAAAAAGCTTTGATATGAAATCTAACTCAGTAACGAGCTCTCAGAAAAGATGAATGCTAAGACACATGGGTTTGATATGGTCCTCTGGCAGTGGCTGAAAGTGCTAAAATATCTGTTATCTGTAGTGTTCTAATCATAAAAAAATCTAAAAAGTCATGGAAGCAAATAAGGATGATGAAATAAAGTAAACACTTTGGTCTAAAGAAACAGTTTAGTCCAAAAAAAAAAAAAAGAAAGAAATGCAGTCAATCTGAGGAGACATGTTTGGTGTCTGAAGGCTGTTTCTTTAGTTTTTACTAAAGGGCTGCATTCAGAGTATTCAGAGTTGAGTTAAGACCTCAGACGTAACGCTACGCAAGTACACAAAAGTTACAAACACGGGGGGGCGGAGTTTGTCTAAAACACAGGTATGTCTCAGTTACACCTGATTCCGACCTTGTACTTAGACGCATTTTTCTTGCGTGATATCAGCTCGATATCCAGCGCCGCTGTCTGACAGTTTGATGTAACCACATGAACATCTCACTCTGAAATTTACGTTTTGGCTGTAAATACACTCAAAAACAATATGGAATGCCATTTGAAGCCAATATTTATAGAGAAATATGGAAGGAGAATCTGAGGAAATGCATCTTAATTGGAGACCAATCACTAATTTAAATGAATAAAATTATGGATGAACTTAAAGCTTCTCTATAAGCATACCAGACGAGTGCTTGGTCAGCTTATCCTTCAAACTGTGGATACATTTTCCGTTAACACAAACGGAGGCATCGTTTTATTAATCTGACAAATTAAAAATAGCAAATTAAAAGTGTGATCAAATCACCTACATCCCACACACACATTACGATTTCGTGAAATTTTCCCGCATAAATATTGACGTAGCCTTTGGACTCAAGTCACCGACTCTAGCTTGGCATCGCTCCGCACCAGTGTCCGACTCGGGCAGGGGGCGTGGCCTAAATTCTGAAGGCTGAATTGTATGTCAGAAGTGATTCAGATGATAAAACAGACTGATATTTTCTGAAATGTGCAAATGGTGTTTGTGAGGTGAGTGTGATGATTTACGCATGAGGTTTGCAGATACCAAACATGTCTTTGCTTATTGAATACGTTTGCGGTAAAATTCTATCTAAAACTTCTTTCGAATCTGAATGAACAGCTTAATAAAGGAGCTCGAAATGAATTCCAGCTTAAGCCGAGTGAACAAGTTTGGAACCTGGTGAAGACGACTAGGTTTCGACACATTTGGCTCGCTCGAGAACACAACGACGAGACGGGTCTAATAGAAAATAAAACTTCTGCCGTATAAAAGATCTATTGGACATCCATACAAACATCTATCATAAAGTGTACAAAATGCGTTTTTCATAGATATTTAAATACACATAATTCCACTTTCAATATATTACATATCCTCAAACACACAAGTGTGCTTATTTATATTTATACATTTCTCATATATATGTGTATTTATATATAAGTTGTATATACGTGAGGCGTACAGAGATGCAGGAACGAGACGTATAACGTCTCCATGGTCCACCTTCTATCCACGTTTTCACATTTCAATGAAAAACAACAACGTATTTTCCCACGTGTGCGTGTATGTGTTTAAGGCGTGTTTTTCTGCACGTCTCCCATTTTCACATTTCCATAAGAGCCCAGCACTTTTCCTGTTTTTCCACGTTTTTCTGGTTGCGTATCTCAATCTCTCTGATTATGAAGGTCGGTTCCGTCTCAAACGTGGTTCTTTATTAGTGTTTGAGACAGATATCAGATTTCTGTAAAACTCTCACTTCTCAGCTGCGCTCAGTCTCTTGGATTTGATGAAGGCCATGCCGTGCGTGCGCATGTGTGTGTTTAAAGCCGGCTCCGTGTCGAACGTCTTGCCGCACACCCTGCACTGCGTGTCCGGCACGTTCGGAGCGTTCTCCTGCTGCTCGGCGCTTGGAGGCTCCTTCATCTTGTGCACGATGAAGAGGTGTCGCGCGAGCGAGTGGCGTGACGTGTAGCACAGGCCGCACTCGGAGCACTGGTGTGACGAGCCGTCCGTCTTGTGCGATGGGAGATGCTTCTGGAAAAGCGGCAGCTCGGTGGTGGAGAAGCTGCACACGGCGCATCTGTGAGTCTTTAACACGCTCACCTTCAGCTTCTTCATGGGCTGAGGGCATGAGGAGCCCATGCGCTCGTGGCTGGGAATCCCCTCACGTCGCTCTTCCTCGTCTTCTTCCTCTTCCTCTTCTTCGGCGTCCTCACCGTCAGAGTTGAGCTTTCGTTTGGGACTGCGTACCTGCTCACACAAACAAGAACATTAGGGTTCGTATTCAACTTCTGCGATTTAAGTCTAAAAGTTACGTTACTATTTATGCAGGGAAAGTTATGAATATTCAGAGTCAGGTTACGCACATACTTAAATCGATTTAAGAAAAATTTCATAAAAAGTCATCATTATATCCATGACATCTCAGAAAAGCATATCGTGACATAATTTATCACAATATCAATATTATATCATCATATCAGTCCTATAATAAGTCACTCTACAGTATATGATGCAGTTTCTATCCAGATGTTCGTCCATGTTTTAAATCTGCACATAACAAATCTCTGAATCTAAACACCACAACATTTATAAATATCACAAACAGTCACTTTTTTTTAATAAAAGGTGGGAGTTGTTTAGGAAATATTTTCAGGACCTGACCACACAGCACATTAGATAGTTCGTTAAAATTTTATTTATCTATCCAGATTTGCCTTTTTTTAAAGAAAATATTTATCTATGTGTATTCATGATAAATACAGTTTAATTTAGTTCTGTGATGTTGTTTTTGGACATTTTCCCTCGAGGTCATTAGTTAGCTGTTAGTTTTTAACTTATTAACATTAACCTAAATGATGGATGAAGCTGAAGTTTAAACAGGAGCATTACAATAAAAAGCATTAGATTTTTATTTTCTGACTTCTACATTATTGATTCAGTACAAAAACATTTTAAATTTCCAAACATTAGTTTTCCAGCACAACATTAAATGGTACAGAAAAATGTTTGTATGTCAGTAAAGAAAGCAGCAGATTCCATAAGAGACACTTTTCAGATAAAAACATAATGAAGGCTGCTGGGTTTCGCTGCAGAAATAAGAAGTGAGTCGACAGTCAAAGTCTCCAGAAGAACTGTGGCTGCTTCTGCAAGATGCTCAGTAACACTTCCAGCTCATTTCCTTATAAAACTGCACACACTGCACCTGAGAATACTGTTTTTTTTTAAAGCGAAGGATCGTCACATTAAATATTGACTTTGTTTCATTTATTACTGTTTACTGCTCTTTTATAGTATTTTTTAATATAGAAACATTTAATTTCATCATTTTTGAGGCAGCTCTGCTCTACAGTGCTTAAGACTTTTGCACAGTACTTTATATATACACACACACACACACACACACACACACTCCCTCTACTCACTCCAAATACACATTTGTATAATAAGTCATAAAGGGAAGGTGATGATGGAAACGCAGGTTTAATGTATCTCATTCCATACAGCTAGTAAAAATGACCTGCTCTTTAACAGTGGACTCCTCCATGCTGCTGGACTCCACCACTGACTTTCTCTCCGCTTCCTTAATGCCGTGCATCAGCTGGATGTGTTTCTCCAACAGCAGCCTCTTGGTGAAAGTGCGTTTGGAGTCCGGACAGTGACTGAGGGAAGAAATCAGTGCAGAACCCTCTGATTTGTAAAGTGTGCTACTACAAAACAATATCATAGCTATGCAATTTGTTTTACGATTTGTTTTATGCAAAACCACTTTTTATCCAAATTAAAGAAACCTCAAAACGTTGATGTAACGGCAATTTCTTTCTCCAAAAACCAAATCTAAATAAAATTTGACTATTAAAAAAAGAACATTTCATGTCAATGAGTGAAAGAGGTTCAATTCCGGTAAATGAGATTTCCTGAAGTTCATTTAGCTGAACTTTAAACCTGCAAACTCGTAAATGTTTATGTGTGAGGGAGTAGAAAACATCTCACAAGAAGACAATGAGCTACAGTCTCTTCTTACTAAATAAAAATGAGGAATTTTTTTTTTACATCTAACACATCTTTGAAACGTTTATTTTATTAAATTTGTAATGGTTTTCATAGATTTATTCATCATTTGTCAAACTCATTTTATTCACACAGACAAGCAACAGGCGGACTCAGTGATACTCACGGACAGGAGTAAACTTTCCGAACGCCTTTATGTTTGATCCGATTGTGTCTGCAGAGACTGTGTGAGGAACTAAACGACTTGTCGCACTGACGACATGGATGTTTCTTCAGTTGCTGCAGAGAGAAAAAGTGAAAAACAGAAAAAGACAATCATTTTAAACACTCTGCTGTATGGATTATGCTTAAAAGGACAAATGTACAAAACATTCGAATAATATTTCTCATTAATGTTCACAGTGGGTGTGGCGTTAATCAGCTGCCTATATACAGTTTATAAAAACACTTGTGAATTTGTTTTTTGTGACAACAATAAACCTTCCCTGCTGTTCAGCCCTCGTCCAGACCGCGCTGGCACTGTAATCACCTTATTGTGCACTTAAACTCATCAGCACACACGTCACGACTCGGCTAACCCCAAGGCAAAGTGTGTTATTTCCCTTTAAAGGGCTAATATTATCCTCCTCACAATGTTTCTCCCTAAACTGTTCATTTATGAACCATTATTTCTGCATGGAATCCACTTAACCCCACCTTCAGTGGGAAGAATTGTAGAGAATTGTAGTCCCTCTTATGGTTGTTGATTTCTGATTGTTGCAAATTACACACACCACTCTGAACGGGCCGCTGTTGGTCAGTTATATAACCACGGTGTCAACTCGTGACATGTTTCAGCTGAAAAAATGTAAGCAGTGATGTGGAACTTGAGGAAAGTGTGAAGAAATCGCAAATCTAAAAAAATCAATGTATAGGACATATGGTGAAGTTTTCTGTAAGGAGAAACGTGTTTATTTAACACTGATGGAAGGAGTCTCCAGTGTCAGCGCTTTGTAACAGTCAGAGGTAAAGCTGTAACTAAGTTTTCCGACATCTTCAGGACAGAGGAGTTTACGCTTTTTGCGTTTTCTCGGTAACATGACAAGCTGCATACATTTTTGTCTTATTAACTTTAAGAGAGAGAATAAATAGAGGCTGGTGAGGGAAAGACTGGTTATTGCTGCTATACCGTAAGTGACACAACATTAAATGTAACTATAAATGGATAAATATATGTTGTGTCATTCATTAATAAATCAAAAACTGGAACTGTTGGAAAATTGCTGTGTTAAAAGAGGAAGACTTCAGGGTGGTAACAGTAACTCCACTTCATCACACCACCCTGTCGTTGATTATGTTCCTATAACAGCATGTTGCAGAGTGTTGAATTCCTTACATAGCATTTGATTGGTTACTTTAGGATTTGGTTAGTGAGCTATATGAATAGCTATTGCCAATTAACTTTTATTAGCTTGATGGAACACTGGGTTTCCTCGCTTCATTACCTTCCCATGCTCTCTCTTCATATGAGCGATGAAGACTTCTCTCTGTGTGAAGAGACGGTCACACTCCTTACACGTCCAGCCAGGACACGAGGACGACACGGATGATGAGACGGGCTTTTTGTGAATGTCAGTCCCGTTACCGGGTTTCTTCACAGGAGACAAGGGCTTCTTGTCCCCTTTGTCCAGGCTGTTTACAGGACCCGAGTCTTTGCTGTTGGAGTTCGGGGTCAGGGAGTTGATCGGCTTGCTGCTGAGCGGTAGATTAATGCCGAGGTTCGGGGGACCGTCGATGGTCTTAAGCGTCCCGTGTGTTGACTGTAAAGAGAGAACGGAGACACGTTTAGGATAAGTGTTCTGAAAAATAAACACTACACAGATATGATTACTATATTGGTGGAAATTTGACTACAAACGGTACCAAGCAGGGACGATACACTGAACACAAAAACAGAGTTACTGATCTCCAGAAGGAATCTTTTACACTGCAGCACCTTAATTTCCATCATCACCTTAATATGATCCAGCATGAGCTGCTTTTGGGCGTAGTGCATGGAGCAGTCCGGACATTTGAAGACAGACACTTTCTGACTGGAAAGGTGCTGGTCAAAGTGTGTGTAGAGCAGAATCTGCTGGGTGAAGACTGTATCACACATGGAGCATTTGTAGATCAACCTACAAAAAGACATGAAAAAGTGACCATTATGTAAATAATAAAACACTGTGTGCCATGCTGTGTGCCATGCTGCAATAATCAGTTACTGTTCCCACCCTGAAGTTAATTATTTATTGTATTTTTATATTTTAGCCATTAATAGTTAAATTTAATATTCTGGAGTGTCTCTGAGACAAGTTATGTTATAGTAGAAACCTGCATTATAGCAGCTATAAACAGTCGTTCCCTCACCAGCTACTTCCTTCTTTCTCTCAAAGTTAATAAGTTAATGAAGTTAATAAAAAAAAAAACACACACACAGCTTGTCATGTTACCAAGAAACCACAAAGAAACTCCTCTGTCCTGAAGATGTTGGAAAACGTAAAGTCAGCGCTGACACTGGAGACTCCTTCCATAAATGCTAAATGTTAAATGTTAGCATCTTATTTTAATCATTTTAGTGGAACTGTCATAAAAGTATTTTATGCCACCAATATTAATATAGGACGATTGTTTTAACGTTAGATCATACCTTAAATGATTAAATAACAAATTCTTTATCCATCTCTGAAATTAATTCCCGGCTACGCCACTGAGTAATATTAGGATGGTAATATTTAGGATCACTGCTTACTAATTATATCCTAAAGATAATAATTGAAGACACTCATATCCTGCACTATTTGAGAAAATGATGTTAATATGTCTGAAATGTTTTAAAATGCAGCTAGTAATAAAACAGAAGAGACTGAAAGCAAAAAAAAAAAAAAACGCTGAACAAACCCATTGCTGCATTGCAGAAATAACAACATGTTGAACAAATATAGTTGAACAGGACAGGATATGTCTCAATCACAGTCACATCTGTTATAAAGACGAATATTTCCGTCACTTAACGTGGACAAAAATGGCCGTATTGAAAGACGTTCACTCACATGTGTCATTGAGAGTCAATACACATGTCACGGGTCTTTAATATGGGCTGTTTAGTCGAGGTGTGATTATGTTTCCTGACAGTCACGCTGAAGCACAAAGGAGCCACCTGTTCTTTTCATTAGCGAAAGCTGATTAGTGGAGGAGAAACTGGGTTTGGAAAAAAATTGTACAAGCTACTGTGGATAATTCGTTTCTACTCTGTCACTGTTTGGGAAACAAAGCATCACAGGAGGAAGTGGGTGTATAGGAACCGATCTGACTCACTTATCTGTGCTCGATTTATGGAAAAATTTTTAAAAAATACGCTTTGTTAAGTGTTAGAAGAATTTTAAAAAAATCTGTAATCAGTGCCATTTGAATTAGCAGCTGTGGCTAAATTCACAAAGGCAAATTAGCATTTATATTCTTCTTCTCAAATGAAGTCTTTAGATGATACAGGTAGTGTAAAATCACACTAATATACAGTACGTATGTGGAATAAATATAAGACTCACTTAGGCTCTCCGATCTTCACACCCGGGTGCTGAGTGTAGGCGTGGGAGTGAGTGCCCGGAGCAGATTTGAAGGCCATGGGGCAGATAGGGCATTTGTAGAAGATCTCACAGTGGGAGCCCTGGGTATGTGACTTGAGAGCAGCGACATCAGCAAAGATCACGCTACAGTGGACACATCTGAGGATCAACAGAACAAGATAAGGATCGGACCTTATGCCTTCAAATAAATATGACTACAGCTACATGTCAACGAGACGACCATAACAGTGATTACATCTGTAATCTGTAATTTCAGAGCTCCAAGCTTGCTGAACAGGGTTGCCAGGTCTGTACGATTTTAAACAAAATAAGTAAGGAATAAGTGATGTGCTTTTATAGGAAAATAATCAACAACAGGGTGGAGTGATGTGGAGATTCCTCTTAGATAGCCTCCAGTCCACAAAGTGTTTAATTCCTCTTACACCACAGCAATTTAACAACAATTTATTTATAGTTACGTTCAATATCATGGAACGTTTGTGAAACAAGTTCCTGTTCTCACTTACGTTATAGCAGCTATAAACAGTCGTTACCTCACCAACCTCTCTTTTTTCTCTTTTTCTCTCATTCTCTCTTTTTTTTTACGAAAAAAAGCTTAAACATCTCTGTCCTGAAGATGTCAGAAAGCTTAAAGTTACAGCTTTACCTCTGACTGTTACAAAGTGCTGAAACTGGAGACTCCTTCCATAAATGCTGAATAAACACCTCCTTACAGAACGATTGTTTGTTTTTTAATCCGTTTATGTGGAGTGAACACCGTACAAATCCTTGTGAATGAGCTGTTACTACAGAAACGATAACGTATTAGAACGAATGCATCTGTTCTCAACAAAATTAATCAACACCTTCTGACCAATCAGAATCTAGAATTCAACAGCATTACAGTAAAAACTGCTTTTACAATTAAGTAACATTGTGATATTTAAAAGTAATGTCATACAATACATTTTTTACATTCTACATGGCCAAAATTGATCACAAATTCTTAGATATATTGTCATTAATAAAAAATACCTGTGAGAATGAATACACTGGATCACTGAATTTAGGTTCTGTGTTTTAATATATCCGAACCCAAACCCAAACCTATAGACAAAAAAGGAATCTACCCACAGAATGAAGTTAGTAAAAATAAAACCTCAGACCTGGCTACGCTGCTGCTGATGGTGCAATCATGACCAGTTAAATGCTTGCTCAGTATCCCTACCTCATAAAAGTGAGCTGCTCAGCAAAATGTACAATAAGAGCAAAAAAAGCTTCTGTCACCAGACAATGATACGAAGTGATGAAATAATGAAGTAATGACCACATGAGCTGATGCGGGGACTGACCGGTAGCCCACTCGGCGCGTGTAGTGCAGGCAGTTCTTGGTGACATGGGATTGGAAATGGACGGAGCGACAGATGGCGCCGCACTCTGGGCAGATGTACGGAGACTTGTGCTGATGGATTCGCTGATGAGAGGCGAAGCTGCACTGGTTTGGCAGCAGCATTTGGCAGATGGTGCAGGTTTTCTGCAGCAGAAGGAGAATAAAAAGAACGTACTGTAAAAGAATATAAGCGCTATACACAGAGATTGCATTGTTTTGTTTTCATGTCCTGTGTGTATCATACTGCAAGGCATGCACATTTATTTCAGGCTGACTTTTAAAAAAGCTTCAAAGATCACATAAGAGTGGATCTATAGCGTTCGAACATACTTGTCCACTTGACTCAGCAGCCTGTTGATAGTGCATGGCCAGAGACGACTCGTCTTGAAACACCTCATTACACTCCAAGCACTTGAGATTCGATCGACACACTCGGGAAGCATCTTCATCCAGGGGCATGGCAGCCACTACAGGAGCCGAAGAAGGTGCTGAGATCACTGTTGTTTCACTTTTCCCCTGATTTCCTGCAGAAGAACCGTGACCTGTAGTTGAAATGGGGGCACTAGAGGTCACCGACGGGGCCAAGATCATCTGATCAGCAGGTATGGGCTTTAAGATAAGGTGGGAACACTGCATTACCACTCCTTTGTCTTTGTGTCCTCTGGCATGGGACAGGAGACTGCACTTGTTATAAAAGACCAAGTTCTTGGAGCAGTGGTTGCACGTGACTTCAATACGAACACTTCTTCTGTCATAATGTTGAGTTAGACTTTTCTCAAGAGCAAAGGAGTCACCGCACTCGAGGCATTTATAGCCACGGGATGGTAACGAAATACATGCTGAGGAAGGAGGGCAAAGATTGGGAACATACACTGGCACAGGGTTGATGCTGCTCAAGACCTTGTTGAAGGCCTCGACAACTGAACTCTGTGAACTGGCCAGCACTTGCACACGGGACACTTTCTTAGGAGGCTGGCTGGCCATCATGGCTTGTTTCATGGGTTGCTGGGGTTTAGACAGAACCTGGTGGAGCTCGGAGGCTGATGCAGCTTGGGGCAGGAGGTTCAAGTTGGTAAGATGGACAGTCTTTGGCACAAGTTTGGTGTTGGCGAGGCTGGAAGCAGGTACCACAACTGTTTGCTGCTGAATAGCATTGGCAGCTTTGAGGATGGCACTGCTGGCACTTTGAACAGACGCAGCAGGTATGACTGTGGCTTTTACTGTTGTATTATTGGCCAATTTTAAGTTGATTACCTGGGAACCGGCAGTTTTTACTGCAGACACCGGTAGAAAGGCAGTAGCGACAGGCTTGATGGTCATTTGCTTCGTGACTTCAATGGTTGAACCTCCAGATGTCGCTACCACAGTGGTAGGGAGTGCTGTTCGGGTAGGAGATGACAAAACAGAGTTTGATGTGGGGGAAGACAAGAAGGAAGATACCACAATGGATCCCGAGTCAATACCCTTCTTCAGACCTTCAGGGTCAAACTCCGGCAGCACTCTGGTGACAGTCCTCTTGATCTGGCCCGAAGATGTCTTGATGGTTTTAATGCGCACTTTAGGAATGACAGGGGTGGATCCCACAGGGGATGATGGAGACCCTTTGCTGCTGTTCTCGCTGGTAACACTACAAGGACTCTCGGGCTGTTTGGAAAGCATTTTCTTGGCAAGCTCCAGGGCTGACTCTTGCTCTGGGATCTTTTCTGTCGCCTTTGGACTCTCCTTAGCCTCTTTTGGAGAGTCCTGTTTATTAACAGTGGGTTCAGCAGCTGTCAAGTCCGTGCTGGCCTTTTTTGCACTAAGAGCAGCAATAGCAGCAATGCAGGATGAGAGCTTGGCAGATGATTTAGCCTTGGCTTGAGACAGGTTGGTCATACTCAACCCAACAACTGGCTCCCGTGCTTCTTTTCCGTCTTGGCCATTGAGTACCTCTTTGAGTTGGTCCTCTGTTTTTCTTAGTTTTGGAGGATCATAGGCATTTGGGTTTCCTAAAGTACCATTGGTATTAGTGTTTTCAGTTTTCGAATGGCTATAATTGCCATTAGTTCCCATCTTAGATGGACCATTGCCTGAAAGGTTAGAAGAAAGCTCCTCTCGCTTAGAGCTAAGTCCTGTAAGAGGATTTGGTCTGAAACAAGGTAAATTGTTTTGCCTGTCCAAAGGGTCATCTACTTCAATCTTGTCATCATCATCAAATTCGTCGGCACTGGAAATGGGACTGAACTGGTTATACCTGGAGCCAGTCACTTCTGTTCCATGATTTCCACCTTTTTGAAGCTTGTCACCATCTTTGCTAAACCGGTTGTTAGGCGACATGGCCATGAACCCGTTGTGCATTCCGTTTCCAACTGAGGAATGGATATCTTTGTCTGAAAGTGAGTGATCGTTGGCGTCAATGTTTCGAACATTCTTGACAATGACGCTCACTCCGACATCTTGCGTCGAGGGAACGTGGGAGTCCTCATCATGGTGGACGTTTTGTTTGAGCTGCCCCTCGTGGTCATCATGGCCGGATTCGATGGCGGCCTTGGGGTCGACCATATCAGGAATGTCAAAGGCCGCAAGTAGATCATCAAAGTCCGGGGTTTTCATGTCGCCCATGGTCTTATGAAAATGAGCTAAAACCCTTTTGAAAGAAAAAGAGATAAAGAATAAATATAATGTTAATTTGGCATCAAAACAATTACATCCTGCCTTAAATTATACATCACCTTAAAAGACACTTGAATTATAAATGGACACTTTCCCTAGAGAACCACACACGGTGCAGCAGCATATAAGGATTAATATATGCCAGGTAATTTATCATATTTTGAAAAATAACAATTTTTTCCTGTAAAGTAATATTTTTACCACACAAAATAAGACAGCATTTAGCCATCATGTTCAAATTTACTTTGATGGAAAACTTTATTATGTGGAATTACAGATAATCTTTCAATGCAGAGCACAAATTCCGAGTATGGGTCACCATACTTGGCCACAAGTCACTTCACTTCACTTCCATCTGAACATGAAAAGCACTGCCTCTTCACTTCTGTCGAATGTTTTGCATGAGGTTTAATGTTCTGGAAATACTTAAGGCTGCCTTTCCTTTGAAATTATGTAGAAATCTACAGCTGTCCAGGAACTCCCAGCAATTATAAAGGAAACCTGACTGCAATCAGTACACCATCTGCATTAGCTTTGGGCTTTTGATGTATTGCATGCTACTATGTATTGTACCACAGCGTTGTTGAATTCTGGATTGTGATTGGTCAGACGGCGTTGATTAATTTTCTATAACAGCAGCTCTGACAGTAGTGCAGCTGCCAATCACAGGTTTATACTAATGCACTCGTTCTAATACGTTATCATTTCTATAGTAACAGCTCATTCACAGAGGACTTGTACTGCGGACACTCCACTTTATAAAGGGATTAAAAAACGAATAATTGTCCTGTAGGTAGACATTTATTTAACATTTATGGAAGGAGTCTCCAGTGTCAGTGCATTGTATCGTAGTAGAGGTAAAGCTGTAAGATTTCCGACATCTTCGGGACAGAGGAGTTTATGCTTTGCGGTTTCTTGGGAAATGTGACAAGCTTTTGTCTTATTAACTTCAAGAAAGCGAAAAAACTGAGGCTGGTAAGGGAACGGCTGTTTATCGCTGCTATAACATAAGTGACAACAGGAACTAACTTGTTTTGTGGACATTCCTTGACATTAAACTTAACTATAAAAGGATTGTTGGAAAATTGCTGCGGTAGAAGAGGAATTAAACATTTTTTAAACACTGGGGGCTGTTGTAGAAAAATAATTGACCACTTCGGGGTGGTAACAGTAACTCCGCTTCATCATACCACCCTGTCGTTGATTATTTTCCAATCACAGGATGATGCAAAGTGTTTTTTTGTCAGCTAAAATTGAATAATTGTGACAGGCATAGCCTACTGTAACCAGTAATCTACACATCAAGGTGTCTCGTGGCTAAATAATAAGTACCTTTTATTAATGTAGCATAAATTAACCTAGATAGATGAAACTGGTTTAATCTGGTTTAACTGAATGATCTTCATGTATCGTGGAACATTAAGATACATCGAGGAACGCAAGCAGATTTGGCCAAACGTCCTCCAAAACAGTGCTGTGATACGAAATATGTCATGGTATGGAGAAAAGATCAAATCCAGAAAGATGAGGATGGGCTAGTCAGGTTAGCCACCAGTGCTAACCCCACTGCTGCCTGTATTCTAGTGGTTGAGCTCACTGCAGCCAGCCTGTCCTCCATTACTGTTATTAACATCTGCACGCTCTGCACAGGCAGGGCCAAAATGGCCTTCTCCCTCCTCCTCCTCCTTCTCCTTTGCCTTCTCCTCCATACACACATTCATCCACACTCACAAACACGTTACAAAAACAGCAAAAAAAGGAGGTTATGATGGAGAAACAAGAGGCAAAAGGCTTAAAACAAGGCCTCACAATAAGCCAGCAAGCAAAGCTACCATGAAAATCAGATGCCTCAGATCACATAAAGCAACACAACCTGATAAATTCAGTCAGGGATCCTGACAAACACACACACAGAGTAGTGAAAGCATGCAAATGAAGCACTCCTCACCCTCGCTTCCGACCATTTTTACTGCAAAACAACCTCCTTTCATCCTTCTTTCCTTCCTTCCTCCCCCTCAAACACACCACTCTCTCACCCTCTGCCACCACCAAATACCTCCCTCCCTCCTTCCCTCCTTTCTTCCTTCCTTCCTTCCTTTCTCGCTCTCTCTCCACTGAAAAAATCCCACTTTCCCTCGCAGCACTCATGGGTCACATTACGCCTGACAAACAGTGGCTCGGCCCGGGCAGCCACACTGATTGTGATATCGTGACCCAAAAAAAAAGCTGCTAACGTGTGACTTTTCCCTCCTCCATCATGGCTGCTCATGCTATCCGGCCCTGTCTCGAACATGCAGGAACCTGCAATGAGAAGGAGTACGGTATGAAACCCTGACATGACCCTGGTAACATGCACTCAGGCTTCTTTTGCTCCCTATTTTCTTTTTTAAAGCCTTGCTATCTGCCCTGTAGCACAGTGACTGCATTGTTCCTCATCTGCCTCAAACCGGTTTCAACCGGTTCCGGTCCCCTCACATAATGTGTGTGCTGCAGTGCAGCCTCGCAGGACACACACACACACTCACACACACACTCACACACACACATTTCCGTCAGAACTGGAACATTCCTGTCAAGATAGTCATGTTAGGTCAGATTTTCTTTATTGCCAGAAACCCCGATGTCATGAAACATCGAGTGTCGATGATCCTGGCGTGACCTGTAGATAGGATTACACACAATTACTGAAAATAAATGCTGAAATACAAGCAAATGAATCTCAAAGTCATTCCTGACGTCATCTACGTTAAACATGGATGAAGTTTTCATGGCCCGAGACCTCGAGTGCTCCTCTGAAGAAAGGACTAGGCCTGAAAAACAGACGTGAACGCTCGTGGACAGTGAACATGCACGCGCCAGGCTCGGGAATGGGTTTATATGGATGGATGGATGGCGTTAAGATGGAAATGGAAGCCGAAAAGAAGCCAGAAATGAAGAGCATCGTGCACTGTCTCTCTCGCTCTGTGTCTCTCTCTCTCTCTGTCTCTCCCTGTGTGTTTCCTGAGAAAAGAAAAAAAGCAGATGAAGGAGGAGTAGTAAACAGTAAACACGGCTCGGTACCTGGCCTCGTTTTTGATTCTTGCCTCTCCGTTTCTACCCCATTCTGCAGCACTGGTTTTGCTCTTCCGTTTTCCTGCTCTACCTCCCCCCTCACTCACTCTCTCACTCTCTCCAGTTCATGCTCCTCTCCCTTTATCCAACGTCTCTGCTTCCTCTCCTTCCTCGTCTTCTCCCAGAAAGAAAGAGAGAGAAAGAGAAAGAGAAAGAGAGAGGGGGATTTCTGTCAATTAAAATCAGCTGTCTTTTCCTTCAGTCCTGGGCAACCCAAGCACCCTGTCTTCTCTAACTGAGGGAGAGAAAACAAAAGGCCATAAACACACGCAAACACACACATACACACACACATACACACACACACACACACACCAATGCAAACATGCATGAACCGGTGCCTACCCTAAATCTCTTTGCTCCCTCGTCTACTGGGAATCTTCCATGATTCCAAAATCCATGCAAACGCTGCATCTCGATCCATCCAGGCCCCATTCTGTTTCTGTGTGTGTGTGTGTGTTCAGTATATTCAGTGTGTATGTATGTGTTTTATTATTTTGTTTTTTATTTCTTCTCTTCCTCCTGTCCTGTGGGTCACCCTGTGTCTTCGCAGATGCAAAGGAAAAAGGGGGCAGTGTTCGACAGGCAGCTCTGGCCTTTTGTCTACGTGTGTGTGTGTGTGTGTGTGTGTGGTGTGTGTGTCAGAAGAGACAGTACTGGCTTGCAAACGCAACCAGCTGCGGAAGCCAGAGAGCTGGGGGGCGAGAGGAGAGGTTGGAAATAAACAAAAAAGAACGAAAGGATTAGAAGACGGGATCTTGTGTACCTTCAGAGGAATAAAAAAAAAGAACAAAGGCCCATCATCATGGCGACTGGGGAGCTGCGACGGCTCTGCAGGGGTGGTGTGTGTGTGTGTGTGTGTAATCAGGGCCTGGTCTTGAGACTCACCGAGCTGCTGGGTAATAATATATAATCACACATCAATCATTATAGCTGGAGAGTTTTGTGTATGGTGAGTCAGAGGCCAAATAAAATATTAAATGATGACGATGATGGATTGAAAAGGCAAACACACCAGGACAAATTTCAGTGACGTTTAAGGAAAAGTATACAGCAATATATCCTAAGAGTGGAAAGAATAATAATATATTTTCTTTTTTTTTAAGCATATTGTTGCTATCATCTATCCTCCTACAAACACTGAACAATTGCATATTTAATTAAAAACTGAAGTATATAGAGTGGTGTCATAGGTGGTCTCATGCTATAAAATTAAAAGTGCATCGTAACGAGGAGTTGATTGGATATTAGGACATTTTATTTTCTATCTTTATTATTACACTATGTGGCTAAAAGTTTGTGGACACTTGATCATCACACCCATATGTGGTTCTTCCCCAAACTGTTGCCACAAAGTTAGAAGCACACAATTGTATAGAACGTCTCTGTATGCTGTAGAATTACAATTTCCCTTCACTGGAACTAAGAGACCCAAACCTGTTCCAGCATGACAATGCCCCTGTGCACAAAGCGAGCTCCATGAAGACATGGTGTGTGAAGGTTGGAGTGGAAGAACTTGAGTGTCCTGCACAGAGCCCTGACCTCAACCCCACTGAACACCTTTGGGATGAACTGGAACACCGACTGCACCCCAGACCTCCTCACCCAACATGTGTGTTCACTACTGTGTGTGTGCACTTGGATGGAGAGCACAAATTCCGAGTATGGGTCACCATACTTGGCCACAAGTCACTTCACTTCACTTCACTCTTGTAGCTGAATGAACACAAATCCCTACAGCCACGCTCCAAAATCTAGTGGAAAGCCTTCCCAGAAGAGTGGAGCTTATTATAACAGCAATATAACAGGTAATAAATCTGGAATGAGAAGTTCAACAAGCACATATTGGTGTGATGTTCAGGTGTCCACATACTTTTTGCGCGTCCTTCTTAGTTTCTTATATTATAGATTAGCGAATCTCAGTCAGGCAGAAAAGATAGAAAGCCGTTTGATCTAACGTCAGATGACTTGTTTTGACTCTTCCTATAAGCGCTTGTTGTTGGAGGCGGGGCCAAATTGTGCTTGATCATTAGTAGACCATATACCAGATTGCACTTGATCACATGACCATATACATGTGTATGTAGGCTGTACCTGTGCTAAGAACTCAATAACTTACAAAACACCTTCAGAACGTCGCTGACATTACACGTCTTTTTAAACATTGTCTAGATTTATAGCTCTGCTATTTAAACTCGGACTTGGAAAAAAAGTTAACTCTTCCTGGAGTATCTTTATCCTGAAAACAAAGTTCAAAACCTTTTTCACACAGGATAAAATGCAATCTTTACCAACACGTCCATTCTGACGGGACCTACAGTATATTTACTATATTACCTGGATTATTTCTACAGGTTATTTTATACTAGGAAAAAATACGCTGTAATCTTCCCAGACAGAGTGTATATTAAAAAAATGACTGACATGACAGATTTGGACGAGACTAAGATCCCACAGATACCCTGAGAAAAATTACATTACCCCACCTCTACATGTCAAACTAATCCTGTCCAAATAGGGCTAAAGCTTTTCACAGATTTACATTCCTCACTCTTGTAGCCACACACCTTTCCCATTAGTTTCAGTGTAGTCACTAAATAATTCAGAGTTACAGAATGTGACTTACAATTAAAAAAAAAAAAACCCTGAATATAAGAAGTTAACTTGGATCCAATGGAACACACCTCGTAGCTAATATTTGCATATGAATGCATCAATTCAACACATGCTCAGTATCTGATTCGCTGCTGTATTTCTACACGTGAGCACGTGTGATGATGCAAAGGCTGCGCAATTTGTCACTTGTTAATCGTTATCACGATACTGTGATATTAGTCTATTACACAAGCATGCAGCATGCAAATCAGCACTCTAACACTAGATATTGTATTTTTTAAACATTCTGGCCTTCTAGATGTTCTAGCTAACTTTCTTGTGGGTGCTCTGATAAACTAAGACATTGCCGTAATCCAAAATAAATAGATAAAAGAACACAGATCGGATTCGGCAGTTTGTTTTAGTTTATCCATGTTGCAATATGATTTGGAATATGATGTCAGTGTGCTATTTTGGTTCATATCAGATCAGTATGAGGCATCAGCTGACACTCAGAGCTCTCATATCACTCTTATCTTTCAGACAGCAGCCAAGCCGAGGACAAGCACTCAGATTAAACTCTGACCTCTAACCCTGTGATGACTTTTCCACTTCTAAACTTTAACCTCTAACACACAGAGCTCTGATTTTCAGAGCCTGTGTAAAAATGTGAAACATCTAAGTGTGTTAGGGAAAGCAGAGTGGATCTGCACATCATCAACACTCGAGGCAGTAAATCATCATGAAATAATGTGCTTTTCCTGGACTCTTAGTCACAAGGATAAAAAATAGCATCTGTGTGTTTGCATCACTATCTCTAGTGAAGTCTCTCAAGCTGCGTTCATAAACGTTTGGAGGATGTTTTTTCCAATATGTGGTGGTATGAGGAAAGAAAAATGTACTTTTCTGGGTATCATATAACAGTTATGGTTAATATGTTCAATATGATGATATAATATTGATGATCATGATAAATTATGTCACAATTAAACCATATGCCTTAAAGTACATACTTTTGCCATATCGTTTATATGTATAATACAGATAATGGCCCTGAGTGTCATCTCTGCCTCAGCTGTTTCAAGACTAGAAGAATCCTAAGAAAAATCACCAAACCATCTTTTCCCACAGGATATAAGGGAATCTTTGGGATGTATATTACCTGGGGTTTTCTTGAGTTTCAGAGATATACTGGTAATAATTACGTCACCCTAAATTCCCCATGTCACACAAATCCTGTCTAAATACATCAGCTTCAGCTGTTTCAAGATATATGTTCCTCAAAAATCATGAATCCTCTTTTCCCACAAGATATAATGGAATCTTTATCAGCAAGTCAATTCAGAGAAGATATATATACTTTATGTTACCTGTTTTTATTTCTACATGTTGTTTGGTTTTATAGTAAGTAAAAGACGGCGTAACCAGAAAATTTCCAGAGATAAATCCAGAGATTAGAATAATTACATTATAATAAGGCTTACATCAACCTCTGCAGTTTCAAGATGTACTTTCTTTACTACATGTACTCCCTACTCCTTTCTTTACTTCTTTACTACAACTCTTTTCCCACAGGATATAACATAATCTTTACTAACGCATCAATTCAAATGGGATGTATTACTAACATATTACCTGTAGCTGTATACTAATATATTATTACGCGTGTCCTTTTATAGAAGGTAAAAATATGGCACAATCTTTCCACATCTGGAAATGCTGTTTATAAAAATGCTCAGCGTAACAGATTTGGCCAGGACTAAAATTTTCACAAGTACACCACTAATAAATACCCCACCTTCATGTGTAAAAGTAACCCCATCCGAATAGGGCTAAAGACAGGCAAAAATGACTGACATGATGAACAAGACTAGACTTCCACAGATACTCCAGTAAAGATTATACTACTCTACATCACCTCTCCATGTAAAACTAATCGTGTCAGAATAGAGCTCGCTTCAGCCTCAGCTCTTCTGACATGTACATTCTTACAGAGCTCTTTTTTATTTTATAATAAATACACATGAGCATGAATGGACTTTCTGAAATGTCAATATATCCGCTGCAGATGTGATCACAACCTAAACACAGACCGCAGACACCCGAGATCCCTCGGCCAATCAAAAGCATGTAACCTCTAACCTCCACTGAATGAACGAATGATGGAATGAATCCATTCACTCAGTAGACTAATGGCCAAGCTCATTCTAAAACTGAAATGCATGATGTAACAGGAATAGGCACTATCAATTAAACCCATGCAGGGTTTGTGTGTGTCTAATACGGCGCAAGCACAATCTATTATGTAATCTTAGGCCTTGTGTAACTTCACAATGAAACATCTGATTTATAAAAAATTCAAAGAGCAAACAGGAGACAGACGGTGACCTACCTGAGCGCTACTGTAAAGCAGGGCTTTTTGTTCAGATGGGAGAATTCTCTTCCTTAGATGGGAAGCAGAAAAGATAAATGGCTGTGGCAAGAAGGCCAGCCATGATTCCTGCTGCACCATTCATCACCACAGCAGGATTAAATGAGGTGCATGAAAGATAAAAGGAGGGGAAGGATTAAAAAAAAAAACTATCAGTGCATTTCATGCAACAAAAGCCAAAATGCAATTTAAAGGAAATAAAAAGGCTTTGATGATGGACACATTTTGCTTTCTCATTCTGAAAGGCATTGGGAGACACTGAAAGAGAGGATGCTGCTGATGCTGCTGCTGCTGCTGCCCACCCCCAGCATGTTCCAGCAGTCACGTGACTCCCTGTGTGTCCTATTGATCTGTCTTTCGCGTAAAAAAAAACTAAAAATACTCCTCCACTTAAAGTTTTCCTACACAAGCGCTGCTAATCCACGCAAAACAAAGGCTCCTTGTGTGTACACAGAGACTTATTGCATGATTTTATTCACTAGGGTCAGAAAAATATTCCCATTTCACAGCAGCGGTCCCAAAGGGGGTTACCCATAATCCCTTTCGCGCCGCATTTCGGTATGACACATTAAAAAACATTATATTAACAAATAATTTGCGTTTTATTTATATTTATTGTTGATTTACACACTGCGATATGAATCCTGCTCGGAAAATGTCATAACTTTGTATTTATACAGCATTAAAAACGCTAAAAATAAAATCCGACCTGATTCGGGTATAGTACAAGAAATTAAAATTCTATTAAACATTTTATACAATAAATTAATATATTTAATTTGTTTTAATCAACGCATTTTTGTTATAATATATTGCACTTACCCATGAGCCCCCGCGGTGAACAGTCTGCAGCTGACCGGAAGCGAGTGACGAACCCGGAAGTACCGCTAACCCGTTTGTTTACAAAAATTGTTTTTGTTCATATTTTTAAAGGCGAAATTATTTTTAATCGCTATATAAAAAACTAACACGATGTAAAAGGTCTTATATCTATGTTAGGCTTCTGATTTTGTTGACCGTTTTTTTCAGTTTTTCAGCTCCACCATGTTCTCCATACACACCCTACTCCCTATTCCCCACTCCCTATTCTCTACTCCCGGTTCCCTATTCCCTACTCCCTACACCCTACTCCCTACTCCCTATTCCCCATTCCCTACTCCCTATTCCCCATTCCCTACTCCCTACTCCCTACTCCCTACACCCTACTCCCTACTCCCTATTCCCTACTCCCTACTCCCTATTCCCCATTCCCTACTCCCTACACCCTACTCCCTACACCCTACTCCCTACTCCCTACACCCTACTCCCTACTCCCTATTCCCCATTCCCTACTCCCTACACCCTACTCCCTATTCTCTACTCCCTATTCCCGACTCCCTATTCTCTACTCCCTATTCCCGACTCCCTATTCTCTACTCCCTGTTCCCTATTCTCTACTCCCTGTTCCCTATTCCCTACTC
>CM040468.1:24547482-24560915 GCA_022758105.1 Pangasianodon gigas | reverse complement strand
TATTCCCTACTCCCTACTCCCTATACCCTACTCCCTATTCTCTACTCCCTATTCCCTACTCCCTATTCTCTACTCCCTGTTCCCTACTCCCTATTCTCTACTCCCTGTTCCCTATTCCCTACTCCCTATTCTCTTCTCCTTATTCCCTACTCCCTACACCCTACTCCCTATTCTCTACTCCCTGCTCCCTATTCCAGATCCCCTATTCCCTACTCCCTAAAAATGTACTTCTCTAGGGTACATCAGCAGACCCCTTCCCTATTGCAGTGCAGTCCTTCCTGCAGACTGCAGTAATTTTCCATAATAGAAAATACAAAATACAATCACCTCACACACTTAAAACTATATCAGTACCATAGCCCTATTTGTGCTAATAAATAAATAAATAAATAAATAAATAAATAAATAAATCTATTTGAAATATAAAATATGAATAATTTGTGTTGACTTTTTAACTTAGGTTCCAATAAGGACCAAAAAGTAGGCATAGATCTAAAAAAAGATCTGAAAAAGTAAACACAAGCCATGAGAAAATCAATGAATATTAAATGTCTGGAATTTTATTCGAACATGTTTAATGATGATGGGAATCATTTATAGTTACGATATAGTTATTATAGTCCTGAGTCTAATCGACTGGTCACATGAATGGATTTAATCTGATGCCAGGCCTTGGAGAAACAATTAACATGTTTCTAATAAATCTCTTCATTTACTAATCTAACTCTCAGTAATTTAACACAATCTTAATCTAACTACAAGTTTAATAAACCAGTTCATTTGATCAGTAAAGTGTCTCTCTCTCTCTCGCTCTCTCTCTCTCACTCTGTGTGTGTGTGTGTGTGTGTGTGTACAATTCAGGTATAAAAAGCTTTAGTGGCTACAATCAATCAATCAATCAATAAGTATGATAATATGCATTTGCATCATGTCCTTAATAATTGAACACTTGCATTATTCTTCATAAAAATAATCAGAGATGTGATCTTAAGGGGGTTTTTGATCTTTTTTTTTTCTTTTTTCCTTTTTCTCTAAACCCCTCCTGCAACAAACAGATCTAATAGATATATAGTTTGTGGCATGGCTAGCTATAAAATCACCCATAAGGCCTCACATCCAGCTCACTGTGTGCTAATTGTAGTTACTGAAAATACACTGCTTGTTATAAACCAGGAATCTGTCAGTGACAATTTGACGGAGACAAAATATTTTATTTAAGAATTTTTCCCCCAAAATAGTGTCAGTCTTATAATCTGAGTGCTTTACGCAAGAAGGCAGGTTTCTGACAGGATTCCTAGTGACACTTAACCTTGGGCACATCCTACGCAGTGTCCTCAAATTTGCATCCACCATCTTTTAATACCTGACCTTTTCATCTTTAATATAAGTTTTCCTTTGTAATGTGGAGGCTCTGAGGCCTGGCCGTGTGCTGCTCTCATTTCAGCCCCAGATCCACATTAATATCACGCTCACGTTAATGCCTCATTCAGCATTGCACTGCAGATCGTTTCGAAAGTTCATCCTAGTAACACCTGTGCCTTTTCGGTCTGTTAGATTTCAGACTGTGTGTGCAGTGAGGAATACTCCTGTGTAATAAGGTCTTCATTTGCTCGAATCCGTTTAATCCAATTAATATTCATTTCATTTGTGTGCTTGGAAATAAAAGAAAACCCCAAACCTCCATGATATAATCTTCTCAGCATGTTACTGCCACATTACAACACGAACCTGTGAGCAGTAATTTATAAAAACACCTCTTACTTATGCTTTAAATGGAAATCACTTGGTTTAGGCTCTGATTATGATAAACATCTACAGACACAGCATTGAAACGACAATGAAATGTGATTGTAGTGCTGTTTGTATAACCAGAGTAATTAAATATCAGTTGATTAAACTATTATATGAATTTCAGGTTTATAAATAAGGATCATAAACAAGAAGAATACAAATAGTTTAATGCATAAGACTTGCAACAAGCTATAATTTAAAATAAAGACTACCCTCTAGTGGAGAAAACAGATATCACCTTAAATGCACTTGGAGCAAGTCAGTGTTTAGTTGGAAGGAAGGAAGGAAGGAAGGAAGGAAGGAAAGAAGGAAGAAAGAAAGAACAAAAGAAAGAACAAAAGAAAGAAAGAAAGCTACAACATGTATGTAACTATAAATGAGCAAAAAGTCTGATGTGTTGTTCTTTAATAAGTTAAAATAAAAAATGTGTGTGTGTGTGTGTGTGTGTGCGTGTGTGATTTTTAGTTACAGAAAAGACTGTGCCTTTGAGGAATCCCCAACCTTCTCATGCCAAAGGTTACCTGCCGCTCCTGACAGGTTTGTGTGTGTGTGTGTGTGTGTGTGTCCGTGAGTCTCTGTGAGTTATCATTAAGTGACACTGATGGGATCACCTGAGGATAAAGCAGGAGTGTGTGTCGAGGCTTCAGGGATGAATGATCACCTAATTCACTGCTTTTGTCTGTGGGTTTGTTTTTCCATCAGCTCCACTCCAACTTCCCCGAAGTGCGCCGTGAGGACAATAGGGATATTTCTGTGACTTATCCGAGTGTGTGATATTCTTTCATCAACCTGAGCAACAGTGTTTGCCCTCTGTGATTCAATTCGCTTCTTCGTCTGTCACACTATTGTTTTCAAGCTGAGTGAAAGACGGGAGAATCCTAGCAACATAAACACTCTGACACTCTGAGCTGATAGCAGTGATGGAAACCCACCATACAGCTAATATTACTGAAGCATAAGACCAGGGGTTTCCCAAATTTTCAGACAAGTGGACATTATCAATTTTCTGTGATGCCAAGCCTTCATCAGCTTACATTAAAAAAATACTAGATATACAGTACTGTGCAAAAGTCTTAGGCACATGCGGAGAAATGCTGTAGAGCAAAGACGCCTTCAAAAATAATGAAATTAAATGTTTCTACATTAAAAAGAAATACAGTAAAGAGCAGTAAACAGTAATAAAGTCAATATTTGTGTGACAACCCTTTACTTAAATAAAAACAGTATTCTCAGGCGCAGTGTGTGCAGTTTTATAAGGAAATGAGCTGTAAGTGTTACTGAGCATCTTGCAGAAGCAGCCACAGTTCTTCTGGAGACTTCGACTGTCGACTCGCTTCTTATTTCTGCAGCGAAACCCAGCAGCCTTCATTATGTTTTTATCTGAAAAGTGTCTCTTATGGAATCTGCTGCTTTCTTTACTGACATACAAACATTTTTCTCTAACATTTAATTTTGTGCTGGAAAACTAATGTTTGGAATCTAAAATGTTTTTGTACTGAATCAATAATTTAGAAGTCATAAAATAAAAATCTATAAGAAAGTTTGTATTAAAAAAATAGGGTGCCAAGACTTTTGCACAGTACTGTATAATTTCAGACTTGTAAATCCATACACAATAAAAGTTTTGGATATTTTGGGAGTTTTGTTTTCTTGACTTCTGTTGTTCCACTGAGTCAGAGTCACTCGATGTTGTTGAGGGAGTAGCAGAGGGAGATGGACAGAGAAATCTGTCCATTTTTATCGCTGAACTCCTACGCTAGTGCAGTGTGTCCAGAAAGTGAAAATGACCAAAACATCACAGGGCTGTAGTCAAGACCACCAGTGTCAAGTCCAAGACCAGGACTAGGTGAGATCGAATCCAGCCCGAGTTTTATTGGGGTCGATACCAAGATCGAGACCAAAAACCATCAAGTCATGTTCAAAGCCAAGCCTTTACCTCAGCTAGTCAGCTTCATTTGTGCATTGTGACAAGGATTAGGCAGTTTTCTAAAAGAATTCATTACTTCTTGGCAAATTTTGTGCATGCAAAAAAGAAAAGACAGCACAAACATTACTTTTACAAATGCTAACCAAGACCAAGACCATGTTTAGTGAGTACAAGTTCAAATACAAACTCCAGTAAGTCCTACAGCCTTTAATCACATACAGTCTTCAGTAAAATGTGACGTGTTCAGCTGTGGTGTTCACCCTACCATCAGGAGATCACAAGTTCGAATCCTGATGACACCACAGCCATCCGTGAGAGCAAAATTGGCTGTGCTGTCTGGGTGGAAGGGGCATATTCACTCTGTCAATCACAGTGACACTAGCCAATCATGTGCGTCTGTGAGCTCAGGTATGTGGAAGAGGGCAGATAGTGCTTTCTTCTGCTGCCCTCTGACGCAGCAGGAGCAGCACCTCGAGAACATGCAGTTGGTTTGCTTCATGTGTCTCAGAGGAAACACGTGTTAACCTTCACCCTCCCCGGTGTCAGGGATTGGAGTCGGATGCAACCCGACCCCTGGTTTGGGAATACCTGGATTAAGTATATATTATAACGGTGTATTAACTTGTGATTTCACTTTTCGCTGTTTTCTGGATGATGAGTTTTAAGGTTTGGAGATACAAAGGAGCGCAAGATGTTAGGAGAACCTTAAATGTTTCCACTATAACCTTAAAGTATTATATTCTCATTTGTGTTCCTGAAAGGCCCGTCTTTACAGAGAAATCACATACACACATACACACATACATATCACGTGTGCCACCAACTCCCAATTAGATTAAGGTCTGGGGTTTTTCTGGGTCACTCTAACACATCCAGTGTAGCTGTGGTGGTACATTTAGGGTCATGGTCCTGTTGGAAGATTTTTCTTCTAGGAATGCCCAGTATTTGGCTTAATCCATCACACCTTCAACCCTGACCAGTTTCCCAGTCCCTGCTGATTAAATGCATCCCCACAACATGATGCTACCACCACCGTGCTTCACGCGGTGAAGAAGAGAACCTTTCCACACATGCCTTTTGCCAAACTCTTCCATAAAGCCTGGCTTTGTGGAGTGCCGTGGCTAAGGTTATGGATCTTTCCAGCTTCTTCAGAGTTGTCCTTGCTCTCTTGGTTGCTTCTATGACTAATCCCCTCTTTACACGGTCAATGACTTTTGAATGAGTTTTGGTGGATGGCTTCCTCTAATCACGGTTATGCCATATTCTTTCCATTCTTTTAAAAAATGGATTTAATGACACTTCACAGGACATTTAAAATCTGGGATATATTTTATATATACAAAGCCCAAATAAAACCTTTCCAGAACTTTGTCCTGGACTTGTTTTGATCGCTCCTTGGTCTTTTTATGATGATGTGTGTTTAGGTAACAAACTGTGGGTTCTTTGAAGAACAGGTGTATTTATACTGAGATCATGTGACACTTTAATTACACACAGAATGACTCCATTTAACTAATTATGTGACTTTTGATGGTGACTAGGAAAGAAGGAAATTAGGACATTGTGACATTAGCAAGAAGGGAACAAGAAAACAAGCAAGCGCTTGTAAAATCAAGAAAGAAGGAAATTGTGAACACAAGAAAAACAAGGAAACAAAGAAATAAGGGACATTGGAAAGGGAACAGTGATCAATTTTGTAGATTGTGGAATGAAAAACCTGAAAAACCTGAACATGTATCAGTTCCATCAGTATAAAAGGTTTTTTGGTCATCAGGGTGATGGTGGGGGTTTGATGGCAGAGAGATGGGTGGCGGGGGCAGGGCTGGCCTTGATGATATTAATCACCATATTAAGCCTTTGACATTTTGCCATGAATGTTGAATGCTGTTTTTGCGTTGATTGACACGTTGCTCATCTGGACGTCATTAGGCTTCCAGGCTGCTCACCTGCTTTGTGTCCTGCTCTGGTATAAATATGCTGATTTCCACACACACCCTCACACACTCACGCACACACACACACGCACACATACTCACACACGCTCCACGGCACTGCACAGAAGGAGTAGTAGAAGTCCAGACGTCTCTTCATCACCATGTGCATCCTGTGGAGATACAGACTCGTGATGTCGGTGTTGTCTGTGTTGTTGTTTTTCCTCAGTTGTGATGCTCAGCTGCATCATGAAGCACAAAGCGGCAAATTAGTGTATGCACGTGGAAACCACTGGGCTGTGGGTGAGTACGATGTCTTTCTTTACCTAATATAAAAAAAATAGCAGTGTGTTAATAATGCAAATTCACTTAATGCTGTTCACATTGGCATGGTGATCATGCATTTTATACCAAGATTACGCCATATTTAGTTTTTAAAGTATTGAGTCAACTTTAATAGTACAGAATTAACTTTTAACTTTGAAGGTTGCACAGAAAAACTCTTTAAAGCCAATCTAGAAATTGTGGATGCTCCACATGAACTATGGCTAATAGTAAATAGATTTTTAAAAAAAGTGAGTGTGAACATTGACGGTTTCTGTAAGGAGACGTTTATTTAACATTTTTATTCAAGCAGTCTTGATTCAGTTTATTTATTTTTTATACAGTAAAGACAGTGGCGAGGAAACTCTGAAGAAACCTTGACTCAAAAGGGAACCTGTCTTCTTCTGAGTGACACCAGATAGTGAGATTTTAAATCATTACAGTATACGGGTGTAGAAGAGTAAACGAGACAAACAGTACTGAGTGTGAGCAGATTGTGAATAAGAGTCCTGGGATGAGCAACAGGACAGTTGTTATGATTACAGGAGCAGAAACAAGGGTGAGATTTGGGAATAAACTGGTTTTGGGAAGTGGAAATCTTTTAGAAAATCTTTTGGAACCAAACCCAGCAGCAGAATGTGAGTAGAAACAGAATTAGAGCATCAGGGTAAAACAGGCAGGAAGATCCAGAGTGTGAGACGAGCCACAGCACAGAGAAAGTAGAGAAAGAGAGAGAGAGAAAGAGAGAGAGTGAGAGAAATGATTTTTATTGATGCTCTTAACAGGGCTTGATTTGTAATATATGAGGTACTGAAACACACAGTGACAGGTCATCCAGTACGTGAACAGGGAGGGAAAAGATCTCGGAACATACAGACGCAAGAGTATCGGTATTCCAAACGCTTCATGTAATGTAGTGTTGAATGCCATGACATAGTCCTGGGGTGTAATAGCGTAGTGAAAGAAGCTTTCAGAACACACATACCAATAAGATAGCAAGACATATAATAATAAAAATTACAAATAATAATAATAGGAGAAAAAAATATACATATACATACACTGACACAATAGGCTTCAACAGGCTTAAACGGAATAGATATACGTACAGATGTGATATAATGTGATATAATACAGCTATGTGCAAGGTGAAGGCAATTGCAGAAGCATTAAGGATTTGTGTATGGGTAATATAGTAAAAGAATAAATTTACATATTGCACAAAAAAATTGTATCCACAGAGAAGTATTACACTAAGAAGGACCTAGAAGTCAGTTAACTGTTCATGAGGGGACTGTTCACTAGTGTAGTGTTTCAGTGATGTCATGGGTGGACTTTCATATGTGTTAAGCTTCACAATATGCACTCAAACTCACACCAAACATGTTACTCAGAACTGTGTCCGGAAATGGACGCACATTAAGAGAAACACATTAAGTCATCTTCATTTCATGAGCAGAAGCTGCTACTGAAAGCATTGATGATGTTGCAGCGTACATGACAGTGTTTGCATTATCGCCTAACAGTAGCAACTAATGGTGCTATGGTGCTCGTACTGAATGTTTGTAACGTAGTTCCTTTAAGGAAAAAAACATTTGGGTTTTGTGTGTCTAATTTGCTTGATTGGTTATTAATTGATAATATGTGTTTTTGTAAATTTGCCATTTAGTACCAAAGATATCAAGACTCTAACTTGTACATCATGTCCTTTAAACAACGTAACACAAATATAACAACACAAATATCAAATATCGATTAAAAAAAAAAACTTTCTTAGCTTGCTTAATTATCCAAATTACTCCAGAATGCAGTCATGTGACTTATTGCTGATTTGTTGCTTGCCTATGGGAGTTTGGTGTCCATTAGAAATCTAATAAACGCTCAGGGTTCAATTTTGTAAAGCGACAAGCCAACAAGTTCCAGAAACAGAAATGACGCCCCACATGCTCTTTTTAAGCAACTTGTTCTGCACCATCACTTTTGCGAACTTATTTAAGAAATGACAACAAAGTCAGCTGCCTTTAGTTTTTTCATTTTTTTCATGATGAGTGACCATGATGTGTGAGTGACAAAGTGACGACGTCATGTTTAAGGTCGTCACGGAAATGAGACGATTGTATTTTTGAAATGGAGATGACACATAAAGGATGATCATTCATTAATATGATTTTTATTATTATTACTACTTTATTTCATTTTGCTCTGATTAAACAAAAAGAGAAAGCTTTAGAAAGCAGGCACTTCGACTGATATTAAGTTCTTGCTTTCCTGACACGGGAAAGTCTTCAGGAAAAAAGGACAGTGTGATTTGTATTTCTCGAGACGGTTAATCCGTATCACACCGCCCTGTCGTTGATGATTTTCCTATAACAGCATGGCCCTAAGTGTTTCATTCCTAATATATACACTTTTCAGTTTATTAGGTTCACCTCATTATTTCTCTCTTTTTTCTCACCTTATTTCTCTCCTTTAACACCTTTAACAGACAACAGAGAAGGAAGAATGCAATAATGTCACAGGTTTATAATATTTATGCACATTAATACATTTCTGTAAAATGAACAGACCCAAAATACACACCTTTCATCTTTCTTTTAATCTCTATACATTATGTATAGATTGTTTTTGTATGAACTTTTCATGTTGCATAGTTTATAGTTTAGCATGCACCAATAATCATTTAGTTTTTAATGAAGTATGCATTGTGATATTTCTTAGAATGGAAGTCATTATCATGAGAAATGCATTGTTTCAAATGTTTAACTGGAATAATATTTAATTTTCTTTTGTACCGCTGTGATATGTGAATTGGAATTAGTAGCAAAAAACTGTATAACAACAACAACAACAATAATAATAATAATAATAATAATAATAATAATAATAATAAATAATAATAATAATAATAATTTTCATTGCTTTAATCTTGTTTTATCTTCTGAAACTTTATTCGAATTGATCCCCTTTTTGTTTGACCTTTTATTTCTTTTGGCTTTACCTTTTACCTTTAAAACCTCTGAGAGCTTCTGTGCGGCTTTCATTCATGGTTTAATATCAAACTGCAGCAGCAGCTGATTATCGTCTCTCTTTTCTGTCCAATCAGTCACTTGTGCTTATAACAACCTCCTCAAGCACAGACACAAAAGCCACATTACCGTGTGTTTCCATCGAAGAGCCGCAGGAGGAGATTGAAGTGTTTTGTTTTGCTTTTTTGCTCTCATTACTGTAAAGTACTTATTGTGCTTATTGATGACGTAAAGTGGCAGTTAAACACAGTAACAGTGACATCATTGATTTTTTTTAAAGAAACGCTTAACGAAGTGCGTGCACTCTTTATTTCCAATGACAGGTTCGCTTTAATTAAATGGCATGGCTAAATAACTACGCTAATTAAATGTTGATCTTTGTCCTCTGGGCTCATGATGGTTAATAGTGCTCAAGGCATTTAAGAGGTTAAATTACAAGATGAAGTCTTTATAAACACTCATTAGAGGCTTTAACATCTAGGATCAGGAATAAACATTAATTCAGTTGATCATTTTTGTCCTGTTGAAGGTTTTCCAGGTTTTCTGTTTCCATTTGAAGCTTTTTTTTTTAATTCTAGGATTTTAAACCCTCAGCTATTATTAAAATAGTAGCTTTATGGTGTGGATAGTGTATTCTCACCATTAAAGCAGGTTAAATCATGAGAAATATGTTACTCGGCAATGGAAAACTACTGCGAGCGAGCGTGCACTAGCACAAACTAGCTAATGACTGAGGTTAATATCTTATCTAGCTAGCATGTATTACTTATCTAGCTAGCATGTAATACTTTTGATACAGATAATGTAAAGGCAAATGAAACAGATGTGTCAGGGATATCAACATTTCTCTCAGATTAGTAATAAAAAGATTCTGTATGATTAAAATTTCTCTGGAATTACACTTAGCATTGAGCGCTGACCCAACTTCCAGGTCTTCTGTTGTACTGAGGAACGCCAAGATTGTAAACATTTAAGATGTTTTTTTCTTTGTATAATCATCGCAGACATCAATCATGCTGAGGATATTGATGTTCCTCAATATGGCAGAACTATTGGAAGTTCAGTTAGCGCTCAATGCTAAGTGTAATTCCAGTATCATCTGGGTCTTTTCTGAGGAATTTACCGACATGACTCAGAGAAATGTCGATATTCCTGACATGTTTGTATCATTTGCCTTTGCATTGTCTGTATCAAAAAGAAGTAATGACTATATACTCTATATGCTAGCTAGCTAAGACATTAGCCTCAGTCAGTAGCTAGTGTAAGCTGGTTTACACTCACTCACTCACTCATAATGTTTTCTGGTTGCCTAGCAACAGTGCTTTCATTCATCAGTATCCACATCATAAAGCTACTATCAAAAAAAAAAACAAAACCTCATGCTAAATATAATGGCTTGAAGTTTATAAAACTATAGTAAAGATTTCAAAAAGACAGAGACGTCAAATGAAATAGAAAAACTATTTCTACTATACAGCTGATGATATAGAAATGTTTGACTTTAAAAACTTTGACAAAGTGATGAACAACAGAGCAAAAATTGTGCTATTCAACCCCAAGACACGCCCACTAGGGTATGGTCTACAAACAACCCCTGCTCCTTCTTCCAGTCTTTAAAGCTTTAGTGGACATGTATTGTGTCCTCTAACAGTTCCTGGTCATTCTCCACAGGACACCTGATGGGTAAGAAGAGCGTAGACGAGACGCTGGGCTCGGACAACCATGACGTCGATGCTCAGGCTTATTTAATCACAGCAGAAGCCGACACACACACGCAGCCGTCCAGCCTGCTGAAGGCTCTCGTCAAGTCTCTGGCTGGACCAGAGAGAGAGACAGAAGACGAGAGGGAAAGACGAGAGCGTTTGATGGAGCTGAGGAGACGATGGGAAGAGCAGCTGGCAAGAGAGAGGGAGATCAACCAGGTGGGGTCTTATGTATATAAGAAAATTCCCATATTATGCAAATCTCGATGAGCAATTATTTGATAAATTGTGATATTTTATGTAAAACACAAACATCAATAGTTTCATCTAATGTATAGGAGCAAAATAAAAAGCAGACACACACTAGACATGTGATAACAGTCAATGAAATGCGAAATGCTGCATGTTAGCTTGAATATTTTAATTACAGGAGTGACTTTTTAAAGAAAAAATAATAATCTTAATTGAAATGGAACCTCGGAAGGGTCACAAGATTTATTGAATGTGACATTCGCTCATTTAATCACTTAATCACAGTCTGAAGATTAACCACAAGGGGGAGCTCTTAACACTTAATTAGCAGAATAAAGCTGATATGTAGCTCTATACATTGTGTTATCAAAATACCATCATCACTCCTCCGTTTCCTTCTGCATTAGGCAACATAGGCAATATCGAGGTCCTTATTTTGGATTAATTCATAGAAGATTTTTTTCTTTACAATTTGATATACGTGATGAAACGAACTGTTGCGCCAGACGAGAAATAAATTCACAAATGTCTGTAACAGCAAATGTTTTCATTACTCTTCTGAGTGACAGCAATATTTATGTTTGTAGCTTGATAGAAGTCGTTCCCATGTATGTTTAGCTAGCTAACGTCCAAATCAAAAGCTAACTCTATATACAATAACTCTATGATAAGTGCTCCCCCTTGTGGTCAATCTTCAGATGAGTTAGCTAGCGAGTGAAAAAACCAGGTCCTAGGATGAGGTGCTTTAGATCCAAAATGCATTCAAATCTACACAAACGTCACATACAACAAATCTCGTGACTCTACCGAGGTTTGTTTCCAGTTAAATAGAAAAATGCTATATTTTCATAATGAAAATTAAAGACATCATTGTGATATTAAAAAAGAAAAGTTTTGTCAGCACATATACAGAATCATGATTCAGTAAAGAAATTATTATTAATAATAACTCATATCTAATATTTATTTTTCTCGATCCAGGCAGCGAGGTTTTTGTTACTGGCGTTAAACACGAGAGACGCAGACGGCAGCTGAAGACGAGCGTCACGTCTGATCTTCAGTCAGAGATTCTGCAGTTGGAAGCAGCTGAGAAACGACGGCGCTGCGTCACAGTCGACTCTGTTAGAAAATAAACACCTAAATCTCACTGTCTGTTCGTTCTGCACCGCATCAGCTCACAAATAACTTCTATTTTTTGTAAATTAATCTAATTCTATGCCATCGTTTTATAGGCCTACGTATATGATTATGTTCTTCTGAACTGTTTGTGTGACTGATGTTTCGTCAAATGTATTCAATAAAGCCCTGATTACTGAAATAAACCTAGTGTGATTAAAAACACTGATTTGCAGAAAAACTGAGCAGTATTATACTCATTATTAAACACTTACACTTAGTGTAAATGTTTTAGAATGTACTGTATGACCTCGGTATTAGAGATTTTCATGATTATTTCAGCTATTTATAACCTGAAAAAGATGGACGAGGGATTAAAGGAGTCACAATATATGGGGGAATTAAACATTTGGGAAAATAATCAACGATGTGATGAGTTATTGTTAGCATCACGGTGTTGAGTATGTTCCTATAATAACAGCAGAGGCTGAAGTGATGTATTCCTCTCAAACCACAGCAATTTCACAACAATTATGATTATTTCTTGTGATTTTTTATCCATTTATAGTTACATTTAATGTAGAACATCAATGAAACAAGTTAGTTTCTGTAGTCCGGGGAGTATTCCTGCCTCACACCCAGTGTTCCCAGGATAGACTCTGGATCCATCATGATCCTGACCAGGATAAAGTGCTTACAGAAAGTGGATGAGAGTGAGAGTTTTCCACCTGCCATCTTGTTCTTCTTCTTCTCTAAAACATTTTTATCCTTGCTAAGGAAACTGATCTGAGCACATAAAGCTTCATGACGTTAAAATCATTTAAAATGAGTCATTTTGACTTCAAGCAGAGCTCAGTAGTGAAGCAATGTCCACTTTATTGCTTTATTGCTGTTTTCATTCTCTATTAATGTCTGTCTTCGCTAGTCAATCTGTCAGCCACTCACTTCCTGTTCTTTTCTATTCACTAATGGACAGTATGAATAAAAATAATGTGTCAGTTGGAGAAAAGTCATCATTAAGGGAGCTGTAATTATTCTCTCAGCTCTCCGTCATCGCAATGAGCCCAATTCAACACGACACATTTCCAAAATGTGATGCTTTAATTAGAGCTGGAGGTTTTTTTTAAATGTGGTGCTCTAAGTACATCCAGTTCGCTCCTCCTGAGTCACTCTTCAGCTCTCTCACTGTGAGTTTAGTTCAAAAAGCTGATAATCAAGGAGTAATGCTCTTTTTTTGTTTACACACTTCACATATTGTTTCACACACATTTTTCATGTGTTTTTATTTTTCAACATGTGATTGTTTCACATGATTCGTTTATTTTCACCTGTTAATTTTTCTTTTTTCATTTTTTTTTTTTTT
>CM040468.1:24519675-24538826 GCA_022758105.1 Pangasianodon gigas | reverse complement strand
TTTTTTTTTTTTAATTCAGGTATAATTAGTATAATTATCCTCTCATGAGTTTCTTACACATGGACAATCTGTTTAATGTTTTGTAAGTGATATTTATTATTTATTAGTGATATTTATCTATTCATTATCATATTTTCATTTGCAATTTTAAGTAAAAAAACATCTGGTCTGGATGTTTAAAATCTAGAATCTGGATATGTTAACATATATATATATATATATAGAAATAGATATATATAGATAGATAGATATACATATATATTAGTTTTGCACCGACTGGAGCTCATAATACACTTCATTTCGGACACACACACATGCTGGACTTCTCGTAGTGCAGATCTGCAGTGTGTGTGTGTGTGTGTGTGTGTGTGTGGAACCCGGTTTAAGAGGACAATCAAAAGTGCTTAATGAAGGCGTTAATTAGGAACCTGAAAGCCACTAATCCCCCCTCCGAGCTCCTAATAACGGGTTTAGTTACACTCCTGTAACCTGTGATTCAGGTGCACTTTATTGGAAGAATTGAAACTTCCTCCATCTGGAGCAGAATCGCGGAATTACCGCGGAACAAAAGCGCAGAGCCGCAGCGCGCAGCTTTAAAGCGGATTAAAGCTCTTATCAGGACAAAACCCGCTTTATTCTAGCTGTTTGGATTTCCTTATTCCAGCTCATAATGGTCCATTAGACTCCTTCAGCTTCTCAGTGTTTACTCTCAGCAGTGAAAGGGAAAAACAGACAATGATGCCAGGAAAAGTGGAGGATTTGATACAGTGACATTTTTGCGCACGACGATTTTTTGCGTCATTGATCCTCCTGAGACCTTCCAGTCCTTACAGACGGACATTTTCCTCTTCTCCAGCCTAATCTGTCTTCAGCATCTCTGAGTTTAGTTATTTACTATATTCCCATAGTTATGAGGTAACAGTTAGCAAGTAAAGTTTTATACTTGCTAAAGAACTTTTATAGAATTTCTAATAAATTGTCCATTGTCCATAAAGTGTACCTTTTGCCAACAGAGTACCTTTTTATGTTGTGCCATAAATTTTAAAACAATACATGCACAGAATAGAATAAAAAACAATAGATCTATAAACTAAAATATAATAAAATTACAAGATAGATGGTTTAAAAGATTTTTTTTTAAATAAAATACCAATAACCCTAGAGTTCCCCTCAAACAGACTGTTTTCTCTTCTCTCATCTTGTTGACAATCATGTTTCATTCCATATCATTCCATTTCATTTTTCAACTATAATAATAAAAATAAAGTATTAAGCTGAATATTTTTGCGTGGTCAGATTGTTATACGTGTCATTTAAGGGTGAAAACATTCATTTGCCTTATTGAGATATTTTAAATAATAATAATTATACATTTAATCCATGTTCCACAGGACTGTACTGAAACTCATTTACCAGATTACAGGAAGTCACATGACAAACAGGAAGTTTCATCATCAAACCAGCATGGCTGAAAAAGAAAAGTGTGTTCCCTCAGCTATTTGCTATAGTTTTAAAATCTTGTCTTCACTGTTTGACTTCCTCCAGCTCAACAACTCAACCCCGTGACTAAGATTACAGCTGCAAAGAATATCAATTTCAAGAATTTAATGTTTGTCATGATGTTGAAAGAGACGTAAAGTTTTCCAAAGTTAGCATCCTTTACTGATTAATGGCTAATATTCGCCTGGATCTTCAACCCTGTAAGAAACATGTTGATGCCTCAGTGATCCTTTAATGGTGGAATGTCCCAGTTATCACTTAACAGGCTACAGATAAGGAGAAATTTCACTACATGATCGTTGTTCGGGTCTCAACAGGTGACAAGACGCCATTTTATAGAACATATTTACAAATAATTAGAGGATTTAGTGCTAATAAACACACCAGGGCCACCTGCCACCCTCCAAATGAGCCTCGCCACCCCGACCGCCACCCCAAAATCACATCTCTGAGAGGTTTATTACTCCTTAATGTCATCATCATTACAGCAACATATTTTGTATTTTGGATTTCGAAATTTGTATTTTGACCAAATCCCTTCACATGTAAATAATCAAATAAAATGTGGAATTTATGCATGTGGATTTTTTTTTTCACATTTCACATTATGTTGTCTTATGTAGTGCATATGTTTTTTTTTTTTTTTTAATTTCCCTTCAGAAAACTCAAACGAACTTCACACATAAAAAACGTGTTTAGACTTGTGATTTTGGGACAAGATTAATTTTTCACATTTCCTTTTTCTACAAATTTAATTTTTGTAGGAGATGTGGTGTTATTTATCACATATTACTGACATGATGTCACGTGTGTGTACGTGAGTTGATGTGTGCAGTATCAGGAATAACACGTTGCATTGCACCTTCAATCAGTTTTTTTTTTTTTTTTTTTTTACGTGATCACATATGACTCCATAAGGGTCTCTTTCCCCTGAACATGTACATTTTATCATATTTATCATATGTCATGTCATTTCTTTCTTTCTTTCTTTCTTTCTTTCTTACAAGATATCTTCATTATGATAACATATATCACATAAGCCTCAGAATGTGAGACACAAAAACTGTAACATCGTTTATTTTACCACCAGAACATAGAAAAAGAGGAAACCGAGTACAATAATTTTGTTTTACAATGCAAATATGATTAATATAAATATACTCCTGGACAAAAAAAAAAGGGCCGAGCTCAGCATGGCAAATATGAAGCTTTTAATGGTCAGGAAATGAGCAGGAATGAAACAGATGCACTCCTGAGAGCTCCTGTGCCTCCATTCGCTGGTTTCCTTTTGCTGCAGTGAACTGTTTGTTTGGGGAAAAGCTAGAAGCAGGGAAATTCACTTCTATAGTCTTCTTGTACGCAAAAGTAAAATCATAATAATGATTAAAATGTTTGATATAGAATTCAAACTAACACATGTCTTGGTGTACAAAATTTTCCAAAAATATCTTCTGGGATTTTTTTTTTCTTAAGAGATTAGTCATTGTTTGGTTATCAGCTGCACCTGAAGCAGCTCATCAAGGGCCTGATAACAAACTCATAAATGAGCCAGGACTGATAGAGCAGCGAGAGATCTACAGTATTTGTTTAATTCTTGCTAATTTTCTGACCAATGATTTGTTATTAAGATCATTAAAAGCTTAATATTTTGCCATTTTGGGCTTGGCCCATTTTATTTGCCCAGGAGTGTATGAATATAAACATAAATAAAACCAAACTTTTTTTTAATACAGTGACTATGGAACAGTAGCTTCCAGTTTAATTAGCATGTAGTTACAATAAATAAATAAAAAAAACCAGAGATATAATCTTTGATTATTTTCAATAAAGCAAACCTTATGACACATTATAAGCATTCATACTCTCTCATATACACACACAGAAGAAGTTACACTAACACATATTCACACACAGCCATGGTGAAAATATTGAATGAAGTAGTGAAGTGACTAGTAATGAATACTAATAATAGTTTTAAGTGCAATTTAAAAAAAAAATAGATCAAGTATAAATAATTCTTTTATTAAACACCTGATTCAACTCATCTGCTCATTATCAAGTTCATAAATTCAACCAGGTGCTTTACATACAATAATTCCTCGTGTTATTTAATAATCATGAATTTCATCTCTCTCTCTCGTCACTGTGTGTCGTGTCTCGTCAGGACGGTTACATGACGCAGCACTTCTCCTCGGCCTTGCTCTTCATCTCGTTAAACGTGGCTGAGGCTTTCTCCTTGATCTGCTCCATGTCCATGTTCTGCAGGTTCTGCATGTGGCCCAGGATGGAGTCCTTCTCCTCCTCCTCCGTCGCGTCCTCGTCCACCATCTTCAGCAGCTCCTCGGGGACGTCCACGTCATCTCCGGCCATCTGGATCATGTTCTCGTCCTGCTCGCTCTGACAACATAGAGGAGGTAAAGGGTCATTTAAGATAAGATAAGATAAGAAAGTTCCAGAATGCAACGCAGCTATACGATGCAGTTACGATGAGTTATGGCAGAGACTCGGCTCAGCTATTCAGCGATCTACAAGATGACGAGCTCCACAGCATTGATGGTGATATTAGCATGACAGCTGAAGCTTTAGAAGCTAATCTGTTTGAGCAGAATGTACAGATGAGGAGATGAGAAAGCTGGACAGACTGAAACACTAAAGCGCTGCTGCATCACTCTCCCTAGGTAGAGATGAAGCGAGAGATAACGCTGTATTCGACTAAAGGTTGTAAGAAGAAACTCCCTCAACTTGGAATTTTTAATTGGGACCTCGGGATGATCTCCTGAACCCTGAGTTCAGCAAGTGACATCAAATCAACATGGCCGCTCACAGTATCAACAGGATACTACATATATAAATATGTAGTAAATGTACATCACTCATCACAGTTAGCTGGCTAGCATGTTGCTAACAAAAATGAACATTGAGGCATCCATGTTTGTTTCCCACTTTGTAGCTCGAATGCTCAGAGGTTGCAGAAAAATGGCAGAAAATGGCAGGTAGCTGAAAAGCATTGTGGGTAATGTAGAAAACTGTTAACCAAAGTGAACATAGACCAACGCGTAAAGAAAGAGATTTAAACTAAGAAGCTTGAACACTGTTGAAGATCACACGTTAATGATAAAGATTAAAATGCTCATCGTTCGTGGATTTTTCCGTTAATGATTGTGATCTTTCTTTATTTCTGACCGCTTCTGATCCTGTGACTTTCTTCATTCCATGGATTCCCAGTATCGATACACACCTCCAGAATTGAATCTTATAATGAGAAATGTTAGATAAATTCATCTATGTTTAAGATATTTTCACTTGCAAATATTTTTTAGCAGTGCACTTGAAATGTATGAAAGGTGTCATGTAGGCTGCAGTAAATAAATCGTTGTAATTATTACTAATCCAAAATTTCTCAACATGATAACAAAATAACTAAATCTTACTGAACTTCAGATTTATTCTGTGCAATATGAGAGTACTTGTATTGTGCAATGGATGCTGTAGTTTTGATCATGTATTAATTTGTGCTGTGTTGTAAATAGCATGAGAAGCATGATGAGTGTGTGTATAGACTCGTGTGTTGGATCTTTAAATCGGATTCCTGTATATCCTTTACATTTAGTGAAAAACAAGGCATTAGCTTTATAACAGTTAACCATCAGTGGGTTATATTTATCTCTGTAATTAAAAACGCAAGGCCCTAGATGCACTTTTTAGATCATCTGTAGTGTAATTCCTCATCACACTGACCTCACTAAAGGATTAGAGCTTTAAATACACGCTAAATCCGTGCACAGGAAACAGCAAACAGGACACAACACACACCATGGTCTTATTTAACATGGATAATGTGATAATTGTTATATAGCTGAAGGTTGAGTGTAAAGTATTAACCTCAAAATATTTCAATTCAATGCAATGTTTCTATTTTATAGTGTTTTTCTTGAAACTGAACCGTAGTTTGATTGCACATCAAAACACAAAACGGCAAAAGAAAAGTCATAAAAAGGACAAAAGAAAAACAGGACAAAGAACAAAACAGAAAGGAAAGTGTCACAATTTTATGGATGAATGTACGCAGCTGACTATACACTTAAACCTATAACTTTACTAGAACAGATAAAATAAAATAAAATACAACATTTTAATTCTATTAGATAGAAACTATGAGGTGCTTGTCCTGAAAAAAAAAATGTTCGTCAGCTTTACACGATGTTTACTCAGTGTTTTGAATGGTTATTTAGGTGGCGATGAATGAGTGGGCGTGGACAAGGAGGAGCTAGAAGAACCAGGAAGTAGACATTAGCTAATTCAAAGTGTTCATGATGGTTCCTACCTTTGGCAGTCTGTATTTATCACGAAGACAAACCCTGAGAGTCGCTCTCTCTGCCTTCCTGTGCAGGAAATCAGCGTCTCTCTCCATCCTGAAGGTCACAACAAGGTCACGTCAGATCTGGAATCAGCATTAAGGCTGATTTACAGTGTGTGATAACTTATTTTAAAATGTCTTATACGTTTACTGCAAGAGAATGATTACAATAAAATCCAATTCTGTGTGAAATGTGCTGTATGCCAGATTATATGATAGACTCTCTCACAATGCTAGAGACTTTTTTTAGACACACATCGTAGCAGTGATCAGAAAGACCACAACTTGTTTGTTGGACATCTTTGGTCTCAAAGGGAATTTTTTTACTGTAAGGAGATGTTTATGTAACGTTTATGGAAGGAGTCTCCAGTGTCAGAATTAAAACCGTAACTTTACTCTTTGCGGTTTCTCGGTAACGTGACAAGCTGCGTGTTTTTCAAGAGAGAGAAAAAAGAGATGCTGGTGAGGGAAGCTGCTATAACGTAAGTAAGAACCGGAATGTGTTTCATGGACATTCCATAGCATTAACTGTAGCTATAAAGGGATAAAAAGTATGACGTGTAATTTTTAAAAAAAATAAATAAACGTTGTAATCATTAGTAAATTGCTGTTATACTGTATAAGAGGAATAAAACACTTTATTGTATATATGATGTTATAGCACAATATTCAATACTCAGGTAACTCCACTTCATCACACCACCCCGTGGTTGATTATTTTCCTGTAACAGCACGTCACAGAGGGTGTTATTCCTTACTAAACATCTGAACGGTTGTGACATGATGGCTGACTGATGGCCTCGGCTCAGGAGGGGATTAGAGAGGACGGGATTATGTCACAGTGTTTACAGGGTTTAATGTATAATCTAACCTACAGCAAAAATATTCACATCCACGTTCAGAAAATAAAGTGTTGTGTCAAGTGTTTTATTTTGTTTTATTCTATAGTGTAATGAAACATGGGAGACGTGATTAAAGAGGATTCATTTGACTGTAAGTGAAGTTTTTGTTATCCGAGAGGCAGAGATGAAGGATAAATGCTAAAACTGATCATCACAGTTGGAGTTACAATTACAATTTATTTATGATGTATTGATGTCTGTGAAACTAGTACTGTATATTGACTTACTTCTCCTCCACCAGTTGTTTCTGATACTCCTCATATTCCTCTCTGGTCATCCCAGCCGCCGCTGCCGGGTCCTTCGGAGTCTCTGCCTCGGATTTCTCCTCTCCTCCTCCAAGTCCCATCCCTTTCAGCGGGTTCCCCACCATGCTCTTAATGAGAAACGCCATTCTCCTCTGTGTCTGAGTGTGTTAGTTCCTTGTTTTTTTGGTGAAAGGTCTTCAATCCAGCAGAGTATGGCGCTTTGTTTAACCCACCAGCTTCTGTCAAGGACAGTGGTGAGGAACAAGAGAGAGAGAGAGAGAGAGGCTGTAATCTGGATTAAACTACAGCCCTATTTCGGCAGATGGTCGTGGGTTTTTCTCTTCCAGAGCAGTAAAACACAGACATGTCTGGACACAGCTATTAACCCTAAAACAGACAAACAACAACAAAAAAAAAAGATGACTTTAAATTTTGAGGTTTGGACTTTTTTGGGAGCTTTTCTCTTCGGTTCATCACTTTGAATCTCACAAATAAGATTTCCTGCTAATCAGATTACATAATGAAGAGGAGCTCAAAGATCTTCACCTAGATCCTTAAACATGGCGGAGAAATCAGGATAATGCACCTGGAACAGGATCCTGTGTCATTTTTATTCAAATTAAAATCCCGAACAGTCCTTGTAACATAACAGAGGATGTCATGCTACATCAGTACTCATAACCTCAAAGCAAGCAGCTTTATACTGTATATCATAGATAAATATTAGAGATGGGATAAAATAGTGGATCAGATATCGGAGAACACAAACCGGATATCGGATCCTGTGACAATCAGCAAAGAGTGGAACTGGAAATGTTTACACATAAAGACACATGATTGTTTTTCTTTTGTTAGGATTGATTTTATTATAGTTCTACTGTATACTTTATTAGATTTATTATATTTACAATGTAAGTGATTTTTTTGTGTGAAAGAGTTTAACTGTGAAATGCTTCAGTTAAAAAAAAACATTTTAATGCTTAGTAGTTTCTAAAGAAATGGGTATTGATTGGCCGGGTATTGATATCGACTGATACTCAAGGTTTCAGTATTCCTATAAAACATAAAATCAGAAGCACTTTGCTCGCACTTTTTTGCAGAAATGTCCTGTTTCTCTGGAAATGTTGTGTGACTCCGCTGAGCTTTCACTACATCTACAATGAGATACAGCATGAGAACATCGAACACTGTAGAAAGATGAAATAAAGAGTGTTAGGATTTATCTTAGCAAGTTCAACACCAACAAATGTGATGTCATTCCATGAAAATGATGTGACAGTAGTACATCTAAATAAAATTAAATATTCAAAATGGGGATTGATGATGGTATTTTCATGAAGAGAGTAGCCAAGTACCATGATACAAAAAAAGGCAGGAAATCAGATTTGGACAGACATCCTTTAACTTCCTGTTTAATCATGCAACACGGAGCTGTGATTCCAGCACCAGCAGAGACTGAACTGGGATTTAGGAGTGAAATTAATGACATTTTGCTTGCTGGTTTGAGCAAGTCAGTGACTGAGGTGTCGTCATTTCTCCTTGCCTCCGTAACTTAGGTCTGAAATACTGATTTATATTCTGCTCAGGTCAAAGTGGCTGATTTTTGTGTCCAGACTTAGCATGAACAAATGTAGAGCTTCATTTCTATTAGTATTTCTTTACACTCAAATGAAACAAATATACAGTATATTACAGTTACATCACGGTGGCTTAGTACAGTGGGATGTACCACTGAGAAATCGTGGATGGGGGAGTTAAATTCAGAGAAGGAAAATGACCTCAGACTGAAGCTGACCTCAGAGATCTGACACAGGAACAACATGACAGATGTGCTTGCTTTCACTGTATAATCTGATAAAAGAGAGAGTGAGAGAGTGAATGAGAGGGAGTAGAGGACTTAGAGAGAGAGAGAGAGAGAGAGAGAGAGAGAGAGAGAGAGAGTGTGTGTGTGTGTGTGTGTGAGAGAGAGAGAGAGAGAGAGAGAGAGAGAGTGTGTGTGTGAGAGAGAGAGAGAGAGAGAGAGAGAGAGAGAGAGAGAGAGAGAGAGAGAGAGAGAGAGAGAGAGAGAGAGAGAGAGAGAGAGAGAGAGACTGAACCAATGTGTTTGTGTGTGCAAGAGAGAGAGAGAGAGAGAGAAAGAGAGAGAGAGAGACTGAACCAATGTGTTTGTGTGTGCAAGAGAGAGACAGAGAGAGGGAGAGTGAGAGAAAGAATGAGAGGGAGTGGAGGACTTAGAGAGAGAGAGAGAGAGAGAGAGAAAGAGAGAGACTGAACCAATGTGTGTGTGTGTGTGTGTGTGAGAGAGAGAGAGAGAGAGAGAGTGTGTGTGTGTGTGTGAGAGAGAGAGAGAGAGAGAGAGAGAGAGACAGAGTTCACTAGTGATCCTGAGTGGAACTAAAGCTGATAGAGAGCTGAAATCTGAAATAGGGATGCAACCAAAAAAAAAACTAGCAAATGTTAATTTATACATTTCTGCTCATTTTTATTTATTTATTTATTTTGTTAGCAAAAGTATATGTTTTTGAGAAAGTTAAAAAAAAAATAATAATTTTCAAGTCCTGGTGTTTGTGCTTGTTGCTGTCAGTTACGTATTTTATCCTTCATCACTACTCAGTAATTTTAATATCAAATTTCAGAGCAACGGTCCTGAAAATAAAGTACAAACAGGATCAAAAATTTTACATTAAAATGAAATGTTTTATATTTTTATTATTCCTTACACGACATTTCTCTCTGCATATTTTTCAAACTTGAGACAGTGAACTGATTTCATATTAAAGAACATAAGAGTGGAGATCTTACCATTAATACATTTAATCTAGTTACTGTAAACCGAGATGTTCTTGATTTCATATATTATAGCCTATTTTCATGAACAGTGGACTTTTTTGTTGAACAAACTTATACAAGAAAAATATATGTTTAAAAAGATATGTTATTATTATTAAGTAGTTAGTAATGAATTGTGCATGTAAACTTTTCTAGTGTCTACATTTTAAATAAATCTGACAAGTGGCAGCTTTTTTCCCCCCAAGCGCTTGGTGTTTACCGTAAAACCCTGTATATATGCACTAAAACAATCTTTTATAGCTAGTTCATAGCTAGTAACTGCCATGGGTACAACTTATAATCTAGATTTAACTTTGCCTGTACTCTGTCATCATTTCATCACTTAGCTACTTATAGAAGATATTTCATACAGCAGAGATCATTTTCTACATCTGATATATACAAATATTATTTCTAATGTGGCTTAATACTTTTCCAAACAATTATTTTCTTGACAAATTATTATTTAAAAATGCACCACTTATGACAAAGTTTCACATATTTAATGGCCAAATTAGGATGAAATGATAGTATATCGTGTATAAAAACAGTCAGGGTTATAAACAAATCTTCTTCTGAACAAATAAATGCTGTGTTACAGTGTGTATTTGTAGAGCCTCCTGCGGTGAGGATTTCCACCTCTGCTGTTTTTAATCATTAAGCGAATCCTGTACACAGCTAATGAGGACGAGGAGAAGAGGAGCGTCACCGAGGCAGCGAAAGTGTCTCTTAATCCTTACATTTACACAATGTGTTAAAGGAAGAGTGAATGAAGCGGAATGAGGGGGTGTGAACATGATCAGCGTTTACACAGCTCTCTCACCGGGAACCTCTTTTTCATTCATGACCAGGGAGAGTAACATGCTCTTCTCACAAATGCTACAACTCAGGCCTAACTGGTGTTTTTTTTGCCAGAAAGTCAACCATTTTCCCCCAGAAACACCAGAATGTAGCGTTTAGAGTAGCGTAAACTATTATATAAACCTATTATCATTTGTTTGTGCAGTAAAATGCTTTTGCTGGCTTGTTGTTTTTTTTTAAATAATTAAATGATATAGCATTAAAAATGGTGTAAGTCACAACCGAGGGTGTCATTTCAGTGAATTAAGTATGTAATATATTTAAAAAAAAATTAAAAAATATATAACACAAGCTTGTAAAGGGGTTTGTTTTATATATATCACCCTAAAACATTTCTAACTGGGAAACATCTGGAATAAATTCTGTCACGGTGTGATAGGAAAATAATCAACGACAGGATGGTGTGATGAAGCGGTGTTACTGTTACCACCTGAAAGTTGATTATTTTTCTAATAAAGTGTTTTATTCCTCTTATACCACAGCAATTTGCCAATTATTATAATATTATTCATTAAAGTACAACACATCACACTTTCTATCCATTTATTGTTACATTTAATGTTCTGAAACAGTGTAAGTTCTTGATTACGTTATAGCAGCGATAAACAGTTGTTCCCTCACCAGCCTCTCTCTTTTCTCTCTCGAAGTTAATAATAATAATAATAATAATGATAATAATAATAAACATGCAGCTTGTTTTTTTTGTTACCGATGGCAAAGAAGCATAAACTCCTCTGGGAAAACTTAAAGCTTTACCTCTGACTGTTACAAAGCACTGACACTGGAGACTCCTTCCATAAATGTTGAATAAGCATCTCCTTACAAAAAACTTCACCACATCAATGATTTTTCTTTTTTAATCTGTTTATTATCAGTGGAGCGTCCGCCGTACACGTCCCCGTGAACGAGCTGTTACTATAGAAACGATAACGTTTTAATATAGAACGAGTGCATTAATATAAACCTGTGATAAATCTCTGCACTACTGTCAGAGCTGCTGTTATAGAGAATTAATCAACACCAATCAGTATCTGACCAATCAGAATCTGGAAATGAACAGCGCTGTGGCTATCTCAATAAACTGATAAAAAATGTTTTTGGTAAAAGATATAAAATATAGTATAAAATGTAAGACATATACATGTCGTTTTGTATGATGTGCGAAGGTCACAGAGGTCAGTGATAAATAATGAGACCACTCCTGTGGGTTTGTGATCTGTTTATGTAAATTGCTCTGAAAAAAAAATCCAGGTTTCTTTTTTTTTTTGGCAGTTTGGCTACAAGGCTTCAGGAATAGACAGCATTTTCCCCTCTAAACAACTTCTGATATAAAAGATCATGGTTCTACAGTAGAGTGGCATCTCAGAGGGACAGTGGTTGGTTTCCTGAAGCGATACACACTGACGTAGAAATTCATAACACTAACCAAATATATTACTACATGAAATTTAAGGGACTTTAAACCAAAACAGGAACACTCACTCATTTACACCCTGTACAATTCAGATCAAATTAAAAAAATACTTCAGGCTTTCAAGTAGAATAACTTATAACAATGTTGTTTTTCCAACAAAACTAGACGACTGTGCTGCGTTCGGCAAAAGTTCATCAAAAGAATTTCTTCGCCGCTGCTTCCTGTTGGCTTCTGAGAGAGAGAGAGAGAGAGAGAGAGAGAGAGAGAGATAAAATTTAAGTACTTCATTAGATTTAATAAATTGTATTAAAATGATCTAAACTAGAAGAACTTATTTTTCATATTTATTAAATGTGACAGTAAAATGACTGAAATCGGACCAAAAATCAAAATAATCACAATCATATCCATTAGGATTGAGAGAATACAGTATGGATAATTACAACAAGCTGAAAAGTCCTTAATATATAAATATGTTAAGGAAATAAATTAATAATAAACAATACTGTATGGAGTTTATTTCATTTATCTACAAGAAAAATAAGCAGACTGAATCAGTAAACGTGTACGTTTGAGATTTTGGTCTACGCTGAGGGGACGAATTTTGCCGCACTGCATGTCTTTCTTTGTAAATCTTGTTCGCAGATGAAACTCACTTGTACATGACGTATCCGAAAAACAGCAGCGTCTGAACGACGATAAAGATCACGAAGTGCACTGTGGAGAGACAGGGTGGAGGAGGAGGCGGCTCGGGACATTTCTGCTTCTCCGCTGGAGGCTGCGGAGGCAAAATTAACCACAGCAAAATAATTACTCACAGCGACGTCATGCAGCGTCTCACACACACACACACACACACGAATATCGGCATCATTTATGTCACTTTATCAAGAGGTTAAAAAAAAAAAAAAAAAAAAGCATGCAAAAAAAAAAACACATTCAGGTTTTCTCTACTTTATGAGAATGATTTATGATTCAGTAATCCACAAAAATAAAAATATTTTGGTCCAGGACATTCTTTGGAAAAATATCGACAGAATCAGAGAATAAATTTGCATTTAATTAGGTTTACATTCGATAGAATTTAGAGTTTCCACCTCTAGTTTATGTTTATAATGTGTCAAAATTCTTATTTTTATTTACATGCAAATTTTATGCATTTCTTTCCCTTTCCAATTTATATTGCAATGTGTTAAAATAGCTGTGCTGCTTTTAGAAAGCAAATAATAATAATAACAAAATTATGTTTTTATTATTAACAAAATTATACATATTATTATTATTATTATTATTATTATTATTATTGCACTTTTCATTAATGATCAAGTTGTGTTCATATATAATATGTACAAAATTATTATGCATTATTTTTGTTTTTATATTTTATTTTATATTATTGTATATTTGGAACCAAGTCTCAGCTCCAAAGCTCTTTTCATTAAAACTCTTTAATATGTAAAACTAAATAAATAAATAAAAATAAATACATAAATTAAAAAAAAAAAAAACCTCAAATCTAATATGAACTTCCCTTAAATATTCTGGATTAATATTTTTTCTTGATCATTTTCACTTCGTGTATGAAATACTGTGCACCATGAGCTCACCGCGTTTCTCTGGATGATGTGCTCGACGTTCCTCTTGACGACGTGCAGATGCTCCTTGATGTCGTTAAAGTGTTGGACTGCCTCGTACGTTCCCAACGCGCCGGCGTTTCCCTGCTGCGCTGCACTCAGCTGCTGCACCGACACTGAAAAGCTGTTTCTATTAAACACACACACGACAGAATATTAAATATGTTTATATTTTGACCTTTCTCAGGAAATTCACAGTCACAGAATATGTACAAATAAACACCAAAATAACTCGACATATATATTTAGGCTCCTAAACCAGTTTATTAATAATTTTATATTTAAATTTATTTCAGGATTTTAGTCCAAGCACTTCCTTTTGTGGAAAAGTTTTATGCTTTAAAAGTTGATAAATCAAGGCGAAAGGTTTCACAGCGCCTCTAGTGGCCAAACACTGTCACTGCAGCAAAACACTGATAAACCTTAATACGCTGTGAAGCGAAATTCTTTAAACGTAAATCAAATGCAAATATTACAGCATGTTTTCTCTGATCTAATCCCCTAATCCTTCAAACACCCCACATACACACACTCACACACACAAAAAATTATTCCCAGAATCCACCTTTAAATTACACGGCTAAATTAATCCTCCCAAAACCCATGTTCTCCTTTTTAAACATATTGCACACAATTACAGCAAAAAGAATTAGATATAAAGAGATGGCATGCTTTCATTTAGCATCGTTTAATTTCACAGAAAATGTCATTCAAACCAGAATAGGGTCAGAAACAGGTTGTGTATTTCAGATCGAGACCTTCATTGAGGTGTGAAGAAAAGCGGAAATGTTTCTTCAAGATTTAACACACAAGCAAAAAAAAAAAAAAACTCTTACTGTTAAATCTGGCTGCTTAAAAAAAGCCCAGCTGAATTCTGGATTCTGATTGGTCACAAGCTGTTGAATAATTTACGACACAGGTTTATATTAATGCGCTCCTTCTAATACGTTTCTATAGTAACAGCTCATCCACAGGAACTTGTACGGCAGACGCACATCATAAAAGCATTTATTTAACATTTATGGAAGGAGTCTCCAGTGTCAGTGCTTTGTAACAGTCAGAGGTAAAGCTGTAACTTGAAGTTTTCCGACATCTTCAGGACAGGAGTTTACGCTTCGTTGCGGTTTCTCCGTAACACTAAACAAGCTAAGAACAGGAACTTGTCTCACAGATGATCGGACAAGCGTTAGATCCCTTAGACACACATTAAACCCTTTGTCTAATCTACATTTGTTCTAAATGACCTACATATGAAGCCAAAGCCTTTTTGTTTCCACGGAGTGATTTTATCAGACGTACACTCGAGCCAATGGATTAATAAATTCAGCATTAGAAGCTTATCTTTACGGATTATTTTACTAATCTATACAAGATCAGAGACAAATCTGCAACATAATTCAAACAATATGAAGTGGATTAACCCAAAAGAGCAAACCTCCACTCTGAGTACTAAACACTAATACACTGTGTAGTGAATAGCGAGATTGGTTCAACACACAACGCACTAATCAGTGTGAAAAACACTTGTTTGATTTACACGTTAGGCTTCATACTAGCAACGTTCTCATATTAGATTAACAAATCAAGCTAACTATACTAGCTACGTACACTCACCTTCATTCCAAGCTTCATTTTTTATTCCTAACTCTTTCATTACAACGTTATAAGTTTTTCCTCCATTTTGTGTGTCAAACAGTAAACAGGAACTAACTGCAGGTAGGAACTAAGGTCATGAGTGGGGAAGTGAAGAAATGTCGGACCACGTCGGTCTCCTCAGAGCCGTCTGGATTTGGCGCTTTGCAGCCTCACAGCTAATTTGCATGGAAATGAGAAAATCTCAATGTAAACGTTGCTGAAACCGTGACATCGTGCGTGACGCCGTGTCGTATAGTGCTAACGTGAACATACAGTAAGAGTCACTAACTAAAACACAAACAAGCAACAGCCTTTATGGGATTTGAACTCACAACATAACGGCCACAGAAGAGAACGGTTCCTCCTCCTCATCATCTTCATCATCATCTTCTTCTTCTTCATCATCTTCTCATGAGTGAAACACAGCAGGTCAAAGCAAACAAAAGTGAGTGTGAGGGGGAGACGAGCTCCGATACTGCAGTTGCCCAGCGGGGGGTCTCTGGGGTTTATCATCCAGGGCAGGTGGGGGAGATAGCCGTTTGTGTGTGTGTGTGTGTGTGTGTGTGTGTGTGTGTGTGGAGGAGGATTTCATTTGAGGAAGTGATTAACGCTGGATTACTCACTGAGCTCAGACACCTCAGCTATTGGGTTTAACGCAGATTTATGGCGGCGGCGTTGTCCTGGATTTCACTTCAGGATTGTTTTTTTTTTTTTTTTTTTTTGCAGATGTTCACATGTTTATTTCATGTTTATAGAGCAGGTTTACTTCTGACTGTTACAAAGCACTGACACTGGAGACTCCTTCCATAAACGTGGAACGTCTCCTTACAGAAAACGTCACAGTATCAACGATTACACACGTTTTTAATCCGTTCACATGTTTTTCATGTCTTGCACTACTGCAGTATTTTCACTACGTGTTTGTATTGTGTAGTTGTGTTTAACCGTCTTGTTGTGTGTTGAATTGTGATGCTGGAGACAGGACGCTTCATTAAGCTCACCTTAACTCGTTGAGATTGCGCAGGACTTCCTGCTGATTCGTGATTATCGTGTCCAATTCCTGACTCGGACCCTGAACAAACATTAACACGATGATTTTTACACCACTATTCACTCATCATCATTTCATTCATCTTACATTTTACCCCCCCTCCGGGTCCTACCTGCCCCGACTGGGCCTGTCCCGAGCGTTTGGAGATCTCCTCAGTGATGACGGAGACGTAGCGGCGCTGCTCGTCCAGGATCATGGCCAGCTGCCGGTTCAGCTGTTTAATCTCCAGGTGGATTCGGTTCTGACCCTCGAACACCTGACGGATCTCGCGGTCGCTCACGCTCTCGTACTGTTCCTCCACTGAGGAAGAGGAGAATTCAAATCACTGGAACATCACAGACAGAGACAGCAGAACATCTAACACACTGTTAAAAAGCGACAGCATTGCAAACATGCCATGATGTGATGTTTCATGATAACAAGCATGTACAGGACTATTAGCATGGACATTTTAACTAACTCGTTAACCAGCGCTAACTAGCAGTTAACTTCACTACAGGAGTTAACGCCATTAAAAAACCACATAGATGAAGACTTTTAGACGTTTGAGACCTTTAATGCATTCAGAGGAATGTTTGTCTTCTCTTCTTTATTATGCTGCTGATCTTTCGGTATTTAACCTTGAATAAAAAACCTGTTTTGTCTGCTGTGTGTTTTGCTTGTGTGATGTTGTGTCTTTGGATTTAGTCACAGTTTTGAACTACTGATAAACATTAAAACTAACTTTACTTTTAACTTTAGTTCAGAGACAGACAGTGAACTGAGGTTTCATTTTGTTTTTAAGGTTCTTCAGGGTGTTTTTACTTCATAATCTCTACATTCCTCCTTAAAGTTACAACCTCTTATGATCTGAAAATGATCCAAAAATAACACCACCAGGAAAAAAAAAAAAAAAAAAAAAATCAAAAGAAGCTAGTTTTGTTTCTCAACTAGCTGCGCTTCCATCGAAAGGTTTTGCAAATTTAAAACAACTTTCTGAAAAGTTAGCAAAAGAAAACACGATGAATCTGCTTGAAAATTGAATCTGCCTTTCTATCAACTACGTTCGTGTGAAAATCTTGAAAAATTCCAAAACAGCAGCAGCGTCATGGAAAGATTTAACATTAATGATTTATCCTGGTTATAGTCACGGTTTGATGTCATTTTTTTAAATTAATTAAACTGAAAAAAACTCACATCTCTTATGTTACCATTTAATCGGGGAAAAAAAAAACAGTTTCCATAAGTCTTTTTTACATCTTGCTGCATTTTTCAAACTCAATTTCAAGTGAATTTTGTGGCTCACATTTTTAAAAATTAAAAAAAAAAAAAAAAACGGCTGGAAGGAAAAGAGCGTACTGAGTATTTTGGAGTGATTTTCCAAAATTGGAGATTTGACATGCTGTCAAATCATAATAAAGTCATAATATTTCCAGTTTCGTAAGTAAGTCAGTCAGTATATAAATAAACAAATAAATAGATGAACGAACAAACAAACAAACAAACATACAGGACAGCTATAATTGTTTTTACAATAACATTTAGTTTTCTTACCATCAGTGCCATGAAAAAAGAATTATAATGTTATTTTATAATATTTATGATGAATCCTTATAGTCTTACTTTTAACTTTGATAAATAAGTTTGTGTAACATGGCGTTGCCCTTGTCATGGTGTACATTCTTGCGTTTTGTCCTTACTGTAAAGTTTGAAAACCTTTTGTTAAAACCGACATTTAATCAGAAATACAGCAGATAAAGACGAGTGTTCAGGGTTAACTCGGATTTGTTGTCACCGTTAAATTTATTAAATGGCAGCACCTCTTAAAGACGTATTAGAAAAGAGAAAACAAAGCAAATGCATGGTGTGTGTGTGTGTGTGTGTGTGTGTGTGTTGACCTGAACTTTAAGAGCTGTGTGCCACTATTGAAGCTTACTTTCCTAATTTTTCTCTAATTTGTCCATCACGTCTTCAGTGAGAGGTTTCTGTTGTAAAAGCAGGACTTCATGTTGGAGGTGGAGTGTGTATGAGTGTGTGTGTGTGTGTGTGTCTCACAGGGCTGCCCATGGACGTCGGGGTGCTCCTTCTGAAACTCTTCTTTCTTTTTGTCCAGCTCTTGTTGGAAATTCTGAAATTCCTCCTGGTACTTGTCCTGTTCCTCTTTGGGAATCTCTTGTTCGGGTGGAGGCTTCGCAAAAAAAAAAAAAAAGAAAAGAAAAGAAAGAAACAAAACACACATTCAGAGTTCACGGGAGGCCTAGCGCACCACACGCCCGCACACACACACACACACACACACACACACACACACACACTCCTACTCCAATTACGGCCCACAAAAGAATGGAGTAATTGGTGAACACTTATGAAATAAGGACTGAGGGTTTTTTCTAACTTCGCTTAAGTGTGTGGACGAGTACTGAGCAGTGTGTGGTGGAGAGAAAAACTACAAGCGTACCAGGTTTTGTCCGGGCTCGGTTAATCTGAACAGCAGGAACGACAGGACATCATGGTCATCTGGAACAAATAAACAACAAAATATCCAAAAATAAATCAACTGGAGCAGAAGCAGTGAAAAAAAAAAAAAAAAAAAAAAAAAAAAAAAAAAAAAAAAAAAAAAAAAAAAAAAAAAAAAAAAAAAAAAAAAAAAAAAAAAAAAAAAAAAAAAAAAAAAAAAAAAAAAAAAAAAAAAAAAAAAAAAAAAAAAAAAAAAAAAAAAAAAAAAAAAAAAAAAAAAAAAAAAA
>CM040468.1:24451430-24519575 GCA_022758105.1 Pangasianodon gigas | reverse complement strand
AGAAAATAAGGGTTGAAAATTCATTAATAAAATAAACAAAAATAAAGCTCGTTAATATGATGTACAAAGAAAAGGGTAAAAAATTTAAAATAAATTTAAAGATTTTTAATATGATGTACAAAGAAAATAAGAGTAAAATAAATTTATAAAATAAATAGAAATAAAGAAATTATAAAAATAAATGAAAATTAATTAATATGGAAGGCAAAGAAAATGAAAGTAAAATTAAAAAACATTAATAAAATAAACGTAAAAAATTAAAATGAAGTAAAAAAATTGTAAAATAAAAATTTATAATTAATAAAAATAAACATTTTTAATATGAAGTACAAAGAAAATAACTATAGTGAACAGTTTACAGCATAAAGCGATATGCTTTTAAAAATAAATATTTATAAAAATAAATTCATTGCTTTTACAGAGATGTATTTAAAAAAAAAAAAAAAAAAAAAAAAAAAGCACTTTCTGTGCAATTTCTCTTTTAGTTCTCAGACCTGCGAGTCCTCCTGTAGCAGCCGAAATGCCAAAATATCCTGTGGATGGAACGATCATGTTTTCCACTTTGGTACAGAATTCATAATCGTCTTTTTCCGGCGTGAATCCGTTATTGATCAAAACCTGGAAAAAAACATTTATGAGAACAGTTTTCCATGCGATAAGATTTTATTTCTTCGTTCATTTTCCAGTCACCAAAATGTGTTTAAATATTACAACCTTTTTCTCGTTACAACCATTAATCAGAACTTGTTTTTAAAAAAAAACCATACTGAATAGGCCACGCCCACAAGAGGCACTAGAGAGTTTCTAGTGTAAATACAGGATTAAATTTAAAACCTCGGACCTGAGGTCATTTTTAAGTGAAAAACTCGTTACCGTTAACGTCTTCTTGTAGTAGATGACTTTGGCTCGGATAGGATACGGTTTATTCCTGAAATCCCGGAGGCAGGTGCCCAGGGTTTGGGTCGAACCATCGCTGTGGGGGGGGAGAAAAAAGAAAAAGAAAAAGTGATTTATTAAACAAACACAGAAATCAAGCCGCCGAGATCTGTTTGAGTTCTGTATTACTTTATTCAAACAGATTGTTAAATATTTAATCATTGCTTAAGAACGTGGCCGATTTTGGGAGGGTGTGTTGACACACACACACACACGCACACACGCACACACACGTGCTTAAACACTCCGTAAAACCACTTCTGGTGTTTACTTACTTCTGATGATCGTAAATAAGTTTGCCGTTGTTTCCCACGACGAGGATGACTGGATTATTTTTCTAAAATGGCAAAACAATAGGAAAGAATAAAACACTGTGTGTGGCGCTGTTACAGGAAAATAATCAACAACTGGGATACAGATACATTTAATGTTGTGGAACGTCTGTTGCACTCTCATACGAGTGAATCAAAGTATCACTGATTCATATGAACGAGTTAATTAAATTCATTAATATCCATTTCCTCCATTTTACAAATAAATTGATTAATTATGTGATTAAAATACAAAATGGCGTCCAGACCGACCTTCCCATCGTTGTCAAAGGAGTCAAAGAAAATTCCCACGCCGTTCCACTGATCAGCAGCTCCGTACACCGGACCCTCCAGACCCTGATTCTCCGTGTACCATATGGCCTACACACACACACACACACACACAGCTTTAGAACACACAACAATTCAAATCCGATAATTCCTGCCCTCAGCGTATCATGTTTTTTTTAATGTACCAGTCCATCAGCTCCGGTTCTCCCTCGTCCGGATATACGGAACGCCACCTCGGCCTCCCAGTGCTCGAAGCTCACCGGAGATTTGGTCCAAACCGAGCCCCTCTGACTGCGCAGAGACGGTGTGATCCGGATCTGATCGGCACTTGGGATCGCATCTGGGAATAAAGAAGAAGTCGGGCTGAAATAAGCGCGGTATACAAGCTCAGGAAAATCGCCGGGATCACGAACTATAGATTTAGACCTTGAGAAAAATGGGTAATTGCATTTTATTTAAAAAAAATTCTACCAATCAGATTCTTAGAACAAAATAAAAATATGGTTTGATGCTTTCCGTGTTCTGAGTGTCAGTAACTCTACGTTCACAAGCACCTGCACGTTTTCTACAAGTGTGCGACATGGATTGAGTTTATCATCGCTCTATCTGTGTGGGAGAGCGAGGAAAAAAATGTAAACACAATTTTATCACTCTCTACGAGAAGTGATTGGTTTATCATACCGAAAAGGTTGTTATATTTCTGCTGATGCAGTTTTTTTTTGCTTTATACCTCCGATTCTCTTTGCAGAACAGACAATCCTCACAACCCGCATCTCCACTAATAATCCTTCCTCCATATTTTCTCTTATTTCGTGTTTCCATACAAAACAAGTGAGTCACGTGACAGATAGCTGTCATGTTTATTTTCGTGAGAACACAGGATTTGGGGATCAGTCGCGTTCATCCGCAATCAATGATCATGTAGTGTGTGTGCCTCATCTGCAAACGATCAGGTAGAGGACACACACTACGACACCAAACACCAAACAAAGTCATGTAGTGCAACAAAGTCACGTAGTGCGAGTCGAGGCGAGGCGAGTCAGCGATTCTGAGATTTCAGCTCAGCTTTAGTGAGAACATGGGACGTGTTGCAACAAAGACCTTTATCCCACAGCCACAGGAGCACTGTCTCTGATTTTAACTCTTTACTCAGGGAAAAACACACCCAGAGGAAGCAGTTTAATGTTTGTAGCTCAGATATTGACCCTGAGCTGTGGACAAAGCTCTGATAAGCAAGGCTTGTGATAATACGTGCATTAACCATCTGACTGAACTCGCTGTTCTACATGCTTTAAAAACCTTCATGGTTGTGAAGCTGAAATGTTTAACTGAAGGCACTTTCGCTATCACTTTTCAATTACAGATGCATCAGAAAGCATTTGCTGTTGAATATCTGAAATCACAGCACGCGATCAGAAGTTTTTCCAGATTTTCTACATTTAACTTTAACAGTTTTTAAGTTGCATCATTTGTCTATCAGTGAAAGTCATCGGCACGTTTCCGGAAAATACCAAGCTCTTGTGATGTGACATCAATAACTATATCTGCACATGATTACGCCACAACATTGATGAATTTTAAATTCTGGATTCTGATTGGTCAGAAGGTGTTGATTAATTTTCTATAACAGCAGCTCTGACAGTAGCGCAGCTGCAAATCACAGGTTTATATCAATGCACTCGTTCTATATTAAACTGTTATGGTTTCTATAGTAACAGCTCATTCACAGGGACTCGTACGCTGGACGTTCAACTATTAATAAACAGATTTTTAAGGAAATGTGTGCAATCGATTTCTGAATAGAATCATTTATTTATCGTTTATGGAAGGAGTCTCCAGTGTCAGACTCCAGTTTGTATCAGTCAAACAAAACAAAACTAAGACAAGATCAACATGAGTGACTTTAGATGACAGACGGGCGTCAATCAGGTCATAACACACGCAGTATCGCAATAGAAATTGTCATCAATAATGCTATAATCTGCCAAAGATTATAAAAAGGTTTACAGATGTGTAATGATGCAGTGTATTCACCTTAATGTGCACTTTTTTTCTGATTTCGGTTTCAATTCATTAAAAATTCTTCACTGGGTTTATAGATGTTCAGTGTGTGTGTGTGTGTGTGTTGTGATTGCCCTTTTAAAGTGCTCTGATGTTAACATTTTAGGAATTTGTGACACCTGACAGGAAAAAGAAGCTCATTACTGTGATTTATTCCTTAATAATCATCTCAAGCTTGCTTTTATTTATTTTTTTAATTGAACCTGTTATAGTGTTGCCAGAATAAAAGCAAAAGGCATGCAAACTAAAGGTATTTGTGGATAGAATGAGGGATAACTATTAAATATATAATTAAAATAAAGTATAAAGCAGAAAAAGAAGTCACTGAACTTCCCCCAAGTTTTGTTCAACTTACTGCGCATGCGCAGTCCCAACAACTGCCCAGCATCCTCTCCTTAGCTACTCTCAACTCAATTCTGAAAGTTTTGGTGAGTTTTTTGAAGCATGTACCGTGATATTTTTTGAAGAAACAGGCATAGTTTGGTGAGAGAGCATCCTCAGGAGCAGCCATGATAAACTTAAACCAACAGGAGAGCTGAACTTACTGCCAGTGTGAACCCAAAACGGGATCATTCCGTCGCTCTGAGTCAGATGAGGACCTTTAAAGCTGTATTTATACTCGAAGCGGCGATGCGGCGGCTCCTCGGTCGCTGTTTCGCCCCGAACCGAGCAGTGAAACAGCGCTGAAACGAGGAGCAGACATCGCTGTGCAGGCAGGAGCTTCGCCATGGACACCGCCATCTTTTCGGACCTGTTTGGCTGCTGACGAATCGCAGCCGCGCGCACGGCATGACGGGAAACACCCGAAGGGCCAACAGGGCGCTCTCTGATTGGTCGGAGGCGAGCGCGCGCAATCAACTCACCCGAACGGTTACGTGTCCATATCATTATACCAACATTATTATTATTATTATTATTATTATTATTATTTATTTTTAAAAAGCTGTTTTTTATTTGTGTTTGGGGCATTTTAAAATATTTTGACAGTCCCATGCAATAAAATATAATATAATGTAATATAATATAATATAATATTTAAGGAATAAAACTCCTATAGTTGATTATTTTCCCATAACTGCACATCCCGAAGTGTTTTATTCCTCTCATACCGCAGCGATGTGCCAATTATTACAACTATTCTACTATAGTTACATTTAATGCTGTGGAACGTCTGTGAAGCAAGTTAGTGATGTTATAGCAGCTATAAACAGTCGTTCCTTCACCAGCCTCTCTTTCTTTTTTCTCTCTTTTAAAGTCAATAAGACAAAAAAAAAAACCCTGCAACTTGCACGTTACCCAAAAAACGCAAAGAAAGTTAAAGTTACAGCTTCACCTCTGACTGTTACAAAGCGCTGACACTGGAGACTCCTTCCATAAATGTGACATAAACATCTCCTTACAGATCAATGATTTTTTAATCTGTTTATTATCAGTGGAGCGTCCGCCGCTGTGAACGAGCTGTTGCTATAGAAACGATAACGTATTAGAACAAACGCATTAAACGCATTAAAACCTGTGATTTGCAGCTGCGCTACTGTCAGAGCTGCTGTTACAGAAAATTAATCAACCAATCGCCCTTGGTGTTGGTTACGTGGAGGGAAGTGAGAACAAGATCTAACTTATTTCGTGGATGTTCCCCAACCCTAAATGTAACTCTAAATGGATAAAAAGTATGACATGCTACTCTTTAATTAATAAAAAGTTGGCAAATCGCTGTGGTATGAGACGAATAATCATTTGGAGACTGTGCTGTAATAGGAAAATAATCAACTTCAGGATTGTAACAGTAACTCCGCTTCATCACACCACCCTGCTGTTGATTATTTTCCTATAACAGCATGACGCTGAGTGTTTTATTCCTTACATATTATACATTTCCCTATCCTGAGGATACGTTATGTAAAGCTGAGACAGATGTTTAGGAATTCTTGAATGAAACTGAAATCAGTTTGATAACTTTGTTATCTATTAAAGTTACCGCAAGGAAATAGAGCTAAAAACAGTCACGGCTCCATCTTAAAGCTGAATCAATTCAAATCAGGTAGGAGGCGTGGCCTAAAATCTGAAGGCGGGGTTAGACATTAGAAGTGATTTTATAGCTACCAATTTAAAAATCAGTAGCTACCACTATAGCTACTGATTTTTTTCTGCCAATTTTTAAAAACTTTTTCTTCAAATGGTGTCATTTGAGTTGAGTTTGATGATTTAGACGATGCGAAAAATGATGTGTTAGCTACATTAACCTTGAAGCTACAGTGCAGAACTAAAGAAGGAGACGTTGTATACCAAATCATCAAATGTGTCAACTATGATCAACTATGTTTGGGGTAAGTGGGACATCGTGTACATTTAATTTTTGACCTCTTGTAGCAACATTAATAAATAAATGCAGACAGCAACAACCTTATTTACATGTTGTCCATTTAAATGTCGTTGTTTTGGAGGCTGAGGCTGACCCAGGCGGTGTCGTAATTAACGTTCGATGACAAAAACAACAGACAAAAGAATGAAGCCTGTCCTTATCACAGGAAGAGGTTGTGAAGAGTGTGTGTGTGTGTGTGTGTGTGTGTGCTGTTTGGCAAGAAAATTTCTACAAAATCCCATCTGGAAGTAATTAATGGACAAGTGATTGGTGTACAAGGGCCAGGTTTAAAAGAGCTCAAATATTTGTTGAAGTGGCCCTCGTTCCTAATTCTATCTCCCAGGCTGTGGCCCTCATTATTTAGACCTGCCCACTACGGAGGGAACAAAACGAGTGAAAGCAGACGCCCCCTTCCCTCTTCTCCGCTCAAACAGCATCAGACTAATGCTCAATGAGTTACTGTGAACAAATAAAGACATTAATGAGGTAATTTTATTAGCGAGGCTCATCTAGCCCCGCCCCTCCGCAGGAAATTAGGGTTTCACTCGGCGTTAATTAATGCCTTTAAAGGGATTAAGAGCAAGCGGCGAATTAACCGCTCCCAAAAAACCTCTCTCTGAGAGGAAAAAAAAACATTGTAACTCCTTATGTGTAATTACAGGACAGTGAGAATTATACTGAGAGAGAGAGAGAGCGAGAGAGAGAGAGAGAGAGAGAGACAGATGGTGAGGGAGACAGACAGACTGTGAGAATTCAGATTTAATGAGGAGAAAAAACACTCGATTTTACAGACAGACAGATAATGAGAGAGAGACAGGCAGAGAGAAACACAAACTGTGAGAGACAGAGAGAAATACATAGATAAAGAGAGACAGAAAGACCAACTGTGAGACAGACAGATAGACAGTAAGAGAAACAGACAGACAAGTAGAGACAGAGACAGACAGTCTGAAAGAAAGACAGAACAGTGACAGAAAGACTGACTGATAGAGAAAGATGGTCAAAAAGACAGAGACAGATGGTGACAGACAGAGAGAAACAGACAGACAGTGACAGAGACTGTGGGAGAGACAGACAGTGAAACAGAAGGACAGACAGAGAGACACTGAGAAAGACAGACAGTGAGAGAATGATACAGAGACAGACAGACAGTGAGAATTAAACTTTAATAAGGAGCAAAACCACTTGTTTACACCGAGAGAGATGGAAAGACAGATAGTGAGAGAGACAGACAGTGCAAGAAACAAACAGACAGACAGACAGTGAAAATGAGGGATATACAGACAGAGAGAGACAGTGACAGGAACAGAGAGAGAGAGAGAGTGCAGAAGAAAGACAGTTAGGAGGACATACAGGCAGTGAGAGAGATAAATAGACATACAGTGAGAGAGAGGGACAGAGAGACAATGAGACAGACAAACAGTGATACAGAAAGACAAACAGACAAACAGATTAACAGAGAAAAAAGTGAAAACTTTTAATTAATGTGTGATTTTGCACAATAGTACACACACACACACACACACACACACATAACCACCCATCCATGTGTTCTTCAAAGTTTCCTTGATGAATGTGATTTGTTAGCATAAAAAGACACTAGCATTTGAGAGCATTTACAGTCAGTTGATGTTGCATACACACACACACACATGTATATATATATATATATATATATATATATATATATATATATATATATATATATATATATATACACACACACACATATACATGCATACACACACACATAAACATAATTCGATTTAATTCGCTTACATACTTAGCAGAAGTAGTGTAACGAGATTGAGGTATGTAATCTCCTGCTAATTACAAAAATAACAGCTAGTTAATAGAAGTGACAGAAAAGTTAATAACCTCTTTTACTCTTATGTCCTGTTATAAGATTGTCCAGCAGCTAGCAAAGTTTAAGGAGTAAAATATACACTCGATATGATAAAATGACAAGCTGCTTAAGTGAATATAGTAGCAATGCTTCAAATATGTTATGTTAGCTTCTGTTTTGGACAGTTTTACACATCGAGAAGTAAAGTTTCATCGTCTTTTCAAAGTTTCAGCATTAAACTGTTTTGAGGAAAGAGGAGAATTCATCCACAGTCTTTCAGCTTCAGTAAGGGGCCGAGTTTTTTTCCCCCTCGTTTTGTCTTCTCTAATTGGAGCTGATGAGCGACTAATTGGTGGCTTTTTTTCTCCATAGAGCAAGACAGCATGAGCAAAGTTAATGAGAGGCTTTGGATGAATAAAAGAGTCCTCTTCCAGCAGGACGGGGGGATGGAGGAAAGTTGAGGATATCCTTTTGTTTCTGGCTTTCTCTCAACTTTCCCCTTTCTCTTGCGTGCAGGTATCTGAAAAGCGAGTTGGGAGCACAGAGGTGAGCACTCGTCCAGATAAAGGAATCCTTTCTGTATTGTTTTTTAGGGTCCTTCGTTTTTTTGGCGTGGTTATAAATAAGGAGTGAATGAGAGAGAGAGAAAGAGAGAGAGAGAAGCACACTCTCCTGAATGCACTTTAGTGAGGATGAATAGTGAGAAAAGGCTTCACACAGGACCGTGTTGGACCACTTCAGCGTAATGTTTCAATACATGCGCTCTCTCTACAGCTTTGTCTCTCACACATACACACACTCTCACACACACACACACACACGCACACGCACTGGAGGTCCCTTGTGTGTAACATTTTTAGGTTAAAACACACAGAGGAACACACTGAAATAAAATAAAATAAGGCGTATAAGAAACTCTCCTTGGAGGTTCTGACCTTCCGACACCCTAAAGGTCCAATTATATAAAATTCCTCTCTTGTGAAGGTCCAGATTAGCGACTAGCATGACTGAATGGCGACATTAATACTTTAATAGGCTCCCAAGTAGTGCAGCAGAAAAACTTTCAGAGATTGTGAGTTTGAATCCTGACTTGGGAGTCAAACGTGCAATATTGGCTGTGCTGTCTGGGTGGGAGGGGCATATTCGCTCTCTCCTGTCAATCACACTGACAGTAGCCAATCGTGTGTGTCTGTGAGCTCATGTATGCAGAAGAGGGCGGATAGCGCTTTTCTTCGAGTGGGTTATGCTGCCCTGTAATGCAGTTCAAAAAGATGCGCTCGCCTGGTTTCACGCGTCTCACGTGACGAAGCACGTGTCAGTCTTCATCCTCTCCGGTTGGTAGCTGTCTGGTGAGTGGCAATCGGCAGGTGAACAAATTGGGAAGAAAAATGGAGAAAAAAAAATCCAACCAAAGAAAAAACGTAATCTTTCATAATCTTTAAACATGACAGTTTGTTTTGTGTGTTTGTTTGTGTGTTGTTTTGTTTCATAGTGGTGCTTCACATTACCACTTTTGTCTAGTGCCATGATCTCTGAACAGATCAGACGTCTGTCTTCGATTTCGATCCGCGAAGAATAAACATACACTTCTCTGTCCATTCTGTCCAACATTCTCCTTTCATCATCAACTTTTTTTTTTTTTTTAAAAAAGAAGCCATGTTGTCTGTTCACTAATCAGACCAGTGAGGATAAATAAAATGAAAAGGCTGTGAGCTAATGTCTCTAGCTCTTTCCGCTAGAGCTACACTCTGGTTCGATGAGCTTCCTTCAGCTAAATAACTGACATAAATGAATGTGATTGGATAAATTACAACAGAGGATCCGCTACAGACGTCGAGAGTTTATTGGCTAATAACAAAAATAATACCATGATTTATACAGGGATGAGTCAAAAGAAAATGTTACAAGTGAGACATAAATTAGAATTGAATTTTTTCCAGTTAAAAAATTAAGGTTTTCATTTGACTCGTAATAATATGATTTTATATCACCAACATGATAAAGTAGTGAAATTTTGTTAAAGTAACATAACTAAATTATGACGGATTTCCCCAATCAAAAATATGATTCTGTATCACCAACACGACGTAAATAAGTAGCGAAAAAACAAAATAATATTAAAATTAGATCATTAAATCATGTTGAGTGGCTTCATCAAATCATTTCCTATTTACCTGATTAAATTATATTGAATATATTTAAACTTTTTAAATATTTTGTGTTGAATCAATGCAGATTTATTCAGCTCTGTTAAAGTGAACAATATAAAACTGATAAACACACGCTTTCGAATTTGTAAGGATGGAAAACCTTCCCATTATTCCAGCGTTAAAGTGTTCACTCAAGAATGAATTCTAGCTTAATCATAATGAATCAGTTTACTGTTATTATAAGCTTCTTGTCTGTTACCTAATTATCTCATGTGTGATCTTTTCTGTTGTCATGTTGTTGTTATTTGGTGGTTTTGTGTAAACGCCTGTTGCTTTGTCTATTTGTGAACAGGAAGAGACGTCGTCGTGGGGTTAAACCTCTGCAAACCCACCATGAGGTCAGAAAAAAACAAACATTTTTAAAACATGTAGAAAACCTTCACATGTAAGGAGTAAAGCTACACTCCTGTCCACCTCATTTTCCTGAAAATCCACCACTTGCTTTATCACTTCCTCTCGGTCTGTGGTCGTATAATTGGCTGGCCAAATATTTGCCCTGGCTAATTTGTAGTGTTATTCTCACACTAAGTAATCCATTAGCTCTCAACAGAGTGCATTGTGTCCAAGCAGAAAGGGACCATTTGCATCTCCTTTGTCATTTAAATGTCACGTTTCCTCCTCGCTGTGAGACTTAACTTCTGAATACCTGATGAAAACAAAAAGAAAGTAAACGGAAAGAAAAAAGAAAGTAAGAAAGTAAGAAAGGGCAAAGCTAATGTTGCTAAAAGGAGAATTACATATTTATATAATTTATAAAATATTTATAAATATTTATATTCACAAGTTCTTTAGAGGGTGATGGGTGTCAATAATTTTGACACATGGTTTTAGGAGTTACTATTAGTATTTTGTTCTAGTTCTGAGATGCTTTTCTGCTCACCACGGTTGTAAAGAGTGGTTAATTGAGTTACCTCAGCTTTCCTGACCACAGCACGAGTTCTTTAGTGGGTGGTGGGTGTCAGTAATTTTGTCAAATTATTTGTCTCTTGATGGGTGCCAATAATTTTGGAGTTCACACTACATTTCATCTTAGTCTCCTAGCTGACCAGTCGATGCCGGGTGACCTCAGCTCAGGGGTCAGAGGCCACACACTCTCTCTGGAGTGTCCCTCATTAGCCATTATCCTGGATCAGCAGGGGCGATTGAAAGTGAGTGTTTGTGTCCTCGCCCCCCCTTGACCCCCCCCTTCCTTCGCCCACCCCGCTGAGCGAGACGCCCCCGAGGGCCGCCGTAAATTCCCAAGTCCTTCATTCAGGAAGCTGTCAATCTGCGGCTGAACAGTGGGGACCGGGATAAGACCGGCCTGCGTTGTTTGTGTTACAACACCGTGTGTTTGTGTTCGAACAGTGAAAGCAGCGATTGAGCTAAAAGACGCTAATCCTGCGCCCCTTTTCCACACCACATTAACCTCGTCTCATTTCCATAGAGCGCTAATTACAGGCTCGGACAAGTCATGCTAATTACAGGCTCAAAACACCGGATTAGGAGCGTGTTCAATCCTGGATAAAGGGTTTGTGTAACACATTCTGCCAAGCTTATCTTCATCAAGCTTTATTACTGCATTTATAATTCTCTAATAAAATTCCTTATATACAAATATAATATCAGTGTGCTTGTTCTAAAACGTTACCGTTTCTATAGTAACAGCTCATTCACAGGGACTTATACGGCAGACGCTCCACATAAATGGTTTTCTGATTGAAATTGTTGACCTGGTGAAGTTTTGTGTCAGCACTTTGTAACAGTCGGAGGTAAAGCTGGAACTTTAAGTTTCCAACATCTTCAGGACAGAGGAGTTTACGCTTTGAAATTTCTCGGTAACATGACAAGCTGCGTTTTTTTTGTCTTATTAGCTTCAAGAGAGAGAAAAAAGAGAGGCTGGTGAGGGAACGACTGTTTATAGCTGCTATAACGTAAGTGAGGACAGGAACTAACTTGACGTTCCACAATATTAAACATAATTATACTTGGATAAAAAGTATGGTGTCACCAGGCTGTGGTATAAGACGAATATGTCATCTGAGGTTGTGATGTTATTCATAGAAATTTTTTTCTTTTATCCTTTTTATCCTTAAAAATATTCTTCAACCTACTAATGCACTTCAACCTTCTTTTTAAATATATATATATATATATATATATATATATATATATATATATATATATATATATATATAGTTGGAAATAATATTTCCAAATTATATATTCCTCTTAAACCACAGCAGTTTGTCAACAATTGCAATGTTTTTATTCATTAAAAAACAAATTTAATATATATAAAGTTGGAAAGCACCTAGAATTGCATTGTGTATGTATTAAAGGTGTTGTATAAATAATTTAAATTTGTCTTCCCTTTAAAAAAAAACAACCAAACAACTAAATTCAGTGTTTTCTAACTTCCATCCTTATGTAATTTATCATATAATAGTTTGAAAAGTATTACAAATAAGAAAGCAGAAAAAAAAAAATTCTCCCAACAATGTATAAGTTATTTAATTTAATTGCAATGTGACATTGGCTCCATGTAATGTATATTTATATAATGTATTTATTTTACTTAATACGATTTTTATATACTTACCAGTTAGTTAGTTATGAAAGCAGTTATTAATTGTGGCTTTTGCTGCCACCTTGTGGTCAAAACTCAAACTTCGCCCTGTTTCAGGATGATGAGGGGGGGGGAATCATGTGTATGTGCTGCCACCTAGCGGTTAAAGTTCTTTACTTCATTCAACTGGAGACTAGAGGCAATACATAAAGATTAAAGGTTATGAAAATTACTCTCAAAAATAGTTTTAAGGTTTGCTTATGACCTAAAAATTGTTAATTTTAACATTATTAACCATTGAGTAAACATTAGCTCACACACAGTGCAGTGCAGCTTGCTGTGTATGGGGCTGCGTAGCTGCAGAGCGGTCAGAGTGCCCATGCTGACCCTGTCCACTGCCGAAAGCTCCTACAATGGACACATGAGCATCAGAACTGGACCACGGAGCAATGGAAGAAGGTGGCCTGGTCTGATTAATCACGTTTTCTTTTACATCGTGTGGAAGGCCGGGTGCGTGTGCATCGCTTACCTGGGGAAGAGATGGCACCAGGATGCACTATGGGAAGAAGGCAAGCTGGCGGAGGCAGTGTGATGCTCTGGGCAATGTTCTGCTGGGAAACTTTGGGTCCTGGCCTTCATGTGGATGTTACTTTGACACGTACCACCTACCTAAACATTGCTGCAGACCAAGTTCACTCCTTCATGGCAACGGTATTCCCTAATGGAAGTGACCTCTTTCTGCAGGATAATGCTCCCTGCCACAGTGTAAAAATTGTTCAGGAATGGTTCGAGGAACATGACAAAGAGTTCAAGGTGTTGACTTGGCCTCCAAGTTCCCCAGATCTCAATCCAATCGAGCATCTGTGGGACGTGCTGGACAAACAAGTCCGATCCATGGAGGCCCCACCTCGCAACTTACAGGACTTAAAGGATCTGCTGCTAACGTCTTGGTGCCAGATACCACAGCACACCTTCAGGGATCTAGTGGAGTCCATGCCTCGACGGGTCTGAGCTGTTTTGGTGGTACAGACGGGACCTACACAATATTAGGCAGGTGGTTTTAATGTTATGGCTAATTGGAATAAGTGCTGAGGCGGCTTTTACACCAAACTGAGTATTAAGTGTTAAATACTCACACACGTGTACTCATCACTGATGTTAATGACATTTTTCCCTTCACCATTTTCATCCTGTGTGTGTTCATTTTCTTTTTCATCCTAATCACACTGATGTTTGTGCAATGGAAATGAAAATGTTGCCTTTTCCCCTCATGCAGAAATCACAGCCAGTGTTTTTCATGTCTCAGTGGAAAATAAGGTTTTAGATGAATTCGGCGTTTTAACAAGACTCACGGCTCATTACTGCGGGATCGAGATCAGCTGAGCGTGAAATGATGTGGAGGAAGAAAAAAATGTGGAGAAAATGGACGAGTGCTTTTACATGTTGAAAATAAATGGTGTTTATTTCAGGGAGGGAAAATCAGCTGAGTGTGTTCTGACTGGATTTCATTTACGACCTTAGCGTGAATACTGTCAAGATGTTGATGAATAAAAATAATAAAATAATCTTCAGTTGCATGTTATTTTTATAAATATAGGACACACAAACACACACACACACACACATACATATATAGGACCAGTGAGAGAATTATAGGACAGTGTGTGTGTGTGTGTGTGTGTGTGTGTGTGAGAGAGAGAGAGAGAGAGAGAGAGGTGTGTCAGACCACCATCACACTCCACACTCAGACCATTGGAATATTACTTCTTTCATATTACATCCAAAATATCTGAAAGAACTCTTAATTAAAATACAGTAGATTAAAGTACCGTAGATTTCCATCACAGCGCTCTTATAAAGGTCACATTTTGAGTTGGACCCCTTTAGTTACCTGGTTTTCATCTGACTGAAGAATCTATCAAGAATTTTATTTAGGAATCAGATTAACGTTAGCTAAAATGTTATCCATGTATTATTATGGATTAGCACTAAAAGACAGGGAGTGCTATATAAACTAATACTTTTAAAAGATGGTGTAACTCAAGAAGGTCCTTATGGCTTGGCGTCCTGTCAGTGGCACACACACACACACACACACACACACACTTATCTCATAGAATCTCTGAGCATTTATACTGGAGAGAAACTGAAGCCGTACAGCTTTAAGCTTGATGTCTAAAACTTTGTTGTTTGTGCACATGTTCAACACAAGATGTTTTTATGATTACAACATCGAGGACGTCATCGTGGCGCTGAAAGCCAAGCTGCTGCTCAAACAGACGCCCTAAACTCATTTGTTAGCTGAACAAAGTTAGCTAAACATGTCCATTATAGCCAACTCATCAGTAAGAACGTGACCTAGATATCTCGCATTAGCTAGCTAGTTTCTTGATTTCAGGCGAGTTACGTAGGTTTGTTTAAGCAGCACAAATTAGGCAGGTTTATATTACAGCACAGGACCTCTGTGCTAAGCGCGCTAGCTAACTTGGCTAATATCGATGATTGGTGATTGATGATTGATGAAATAATTTCTGTTGTCATGGTAATGTTACATTTAGTCAGATTTGGCTGATGATGAATAAACCTGCAAGAAAAATCAGTACTGAAATCCATCTCGAATGTGACTAATCTGAACTAGTTTGCTAGCTACTTAAGTTGGTAAAGCTAACATTAGCGATATTTGGCTATTAGAAATTCATTAGCCAAGTGCTATCAGTGAAACCATGGTAACCAGGACTATTAGCATCTAAAGAACAGATTTCTTCGATGTGAGTAGATATAACTGCTGTGGGTGTGTAAATGAGTGAATCGTTCATGATGAATCACGAATCATGAATCAAATCCCAAGTGTTCACCTTCCATTATGTTATTTGTAGCCTAGCAAATGATTCGTTCAAACTATTAGCCATCTGTAGCACCGAACAAATATGTGTACAAGTAGAAATAACTACCATAGATTACACAGGTGTGTGCTAGATGAGGTGTGTAAATGAATGAATCTTTCCTGATGAATCATGAGTCATGAATTGCGTGAAGTGTTCCTCATCCATTATGTTATTTGTAGCCTAGCAAATGATTCATTCAGACTATTAATCATCTGTAGCATCTAACAAACTGATGTGTACGATGTAAGTTTTAGAAATAACTGCCATGGGTGTGGAACTCAATGAATCGTTCATGATGAATCATGAATCAAATCCCAAGTGTTCACCATCCATTGTGTTACCTGTATTCCAAAGGATTCATTCAGACTACGAGAATGATAAATATGTACATCTTTTATGTTAAAAAAATAGAATTTCATACAAAGAAATACATTCAGGCTTCATTTAAAAGAGTATGCAGTTAAATAAAATATCATTTACACCATTCTCTCTTCTTACAAATCAGTTTTTGACTTTTTTTTTGAACATAAAAACTTCTCAGATCTTCCAGTCAGGATCTGCAGAAGCATCAGGAGATTTCCGCTTCCTTCTTAATGGACCGTTGGATTTGAAGTCCTCTCCGGAGCCGAAGTCCACGCCGTCCTTCCAGAAATCCTCGGCGGGGGACGGAATCTGCTTGCCAAACACTTTCTGCTGCAGCTCTGCGATGTCGTTACGGATGTCGGCCATGAGCAGTAAGAGGAAGTCGAACGATCCTGGAGGTCCCTGAACAACACGACACACCCGATACGACATGATGTTACTGCAGTGCATCATGGGATTTAATCAGAGCAGTGGATATTCTCCACTTTGGAAAATCATGGAAATGATATTAGCTGATATTAGCTAACATTAACCAAAATGTTCAGCTGTTAGTTGTGCTTTTTTTTTTTTTTTAAATACGAAAAACACACATATGTATCATGTTTCTGCCCTCAACAGAGAAAATGTTTATAAATGCGACTCGCTGTTACCACCCTTAACTTACTTGTGTTTTTTTCTTCCCAAAATCTAGCTAAATAAGTGGCTTCTTATTTTTGTTTGCTAGCTAACTGATGTACATGTCACATTCTGAGATCATTAAGGATGGTGTCTTCTAGCTACGTAGCTCCTGATTTACTAATATCCCAAATAAAGAGCACTAATTTGCCCAATCTAATGTCTTATATGAGCTAGTTTGTTAGCAGTTAACAAGCCAACTAGCAAAGTTAGCTAATTTTATTGATATTAAGTGATTCATGACATTAAAATAATGAAATGAAATATGTCTAAATATTAAAAATGTACTATAAAGAGCAGTAAAATGTAAAAAACAACTAGGTTTAATAAAAGTAACTGCTGAGCATAGTGTCTTCTAAGTACTTAGGCCCTGATTTACTAATATCCCAAATAACAAGAGCTAATTTGTGGGAAAATTTGGGAAAATTGCTGGTTATGGGTGATTTACATAGAATAAGTGTGTGGATTACATCATGTGCAAAGTAGAAGAGGAGGTTTTTGCATTTACTTTTCGTTCTTGAGTTCAGATTTCAGAGACTCCGAGAAGAGAAAAACTGAAACTAAAATTCATAATGATGCATCTATTATAACGTCAGTAAGATTAAAAAAAAGGTGTACAAAATACAATACAAATACAAAATAAAAATGTGTATGTTCTGTTTTTAAGACTGTAAATGAGAATGAAAACATTTTTTCACAGATGCTATTTAAATACTGTTGGCATCAGAGGTGCAAATTTGACTAATATCTAATCGAAAACCAATTACTTTATTACTAATTACTATCGGTTGTCATTTTGTCATCATTATAAGAAACTCTGGACTTCTGCACATTTAATACATGCCCTTCAGAATTATTAACTTGTGCACACAATTTCCTTCTCCATAGCGATTTTCAGGTGTCGTAAATCACACTGTAGGTGATAAATTGATCTATTTGCATTAACTCCGCCCACTCTTTTAAGCTTTAATGTAGAAAGGCCCAAAAACTGAATATTCATTAAGGCAAACGTTGAACCATTAAATGAATCAGTGTGCATGTTTTTTTTTTTTTTAGGTGTTATCAGGTTTGTACAGGTTAATATTTAGTAAATCCTGTCTTTCTTTAATTAACAGTTTATTATTTAATACACTTTTAACTTGCTCAGACTATAAACATAACGACTGTGTATTGCTGAATAGACTCCAAAACTCCAACATGTCTCCAAAATCCCATCTGTTTTAAATTTTTTCAAGCCATTTTCCATCATAATTATAATTAAATATGTGTCACGCAACACAGGCTATATTTTAAAGTCAATGTAAAAACCAGTATAGTATAAATCCTCCCTAAGCCATATTTCTTCATCCCCTATAAATAAACGCTAGAAGTGTAGTAGTCAGGGAAACGTCCATTGACCTTTGACCTCTTGAACGAACACTGTTACAAATCACCGCTTCTTAGTTCTGCACTGGTAACACGTGACTCCATTCCAAGAGATATAATGAGAAGAAAATGTCTGTCTGCTGGATATCCTAAACACATAACAACATCCTCCACTCTGATTGGTCAGAAGGTGTTGATTCATTTTCCATAACAGCAGCTCTGACAGTGGTGCAGCTGCAAATCACAGGTTTATTTATAATTAATGCGCTCGTTCTAATATGTTATCGTTTCTGTAGCAACAGCTCTTTCACAGGGACTTGTAGGGAGGTCAGTCCACTAATAATAAACGGATTAAAAACTCATTGATATGATGAAGTTTTCTGTAAGGAGATGTTTATTTAACGTTTATGGAAGGAGTCTCCAGTGTCAGAGGTAAGGCTGCAACTTTAAGTTTTCCAAACGCTTTGCGGTTTCTCGGTAACAAACAACGCCGAGCTGCATTTTTTTGTCTTATTAATTAACTTCGGTAGAGAAAGTGAGGGAACAACTGTCTACAGCTGTTGTAACGTGAGTGAGAACAGGATGTAACTTGTTTTGTGGACATTCAACAACATTAAATGTAGCTATAAACGGATAAAAAGTATGTCATTGTTTAATAAAGTGAAATTGTAATCGTGGGCAAATTGCTGTGGTATAAGAGGAATAAAACATTTAAAGATGTACTGCTATAGGAAAGCAAGCAACTCTGCTTCACCTCACCATCCTGTCATTGATTATTTTTCCATAACAGCATGACATCGAGTGTTTTATTCCTTACTTACTGTGTACCATTTCACTAAATTCTGAAAGTGTTTTTATTTTGGTGATGGGTTTAATTATCCTGCCATCTATTAAATAAATAAAGCATCCATTTTCGCGTGTGAAGACATTAACTTATTAACGTTTGACCATGTCGGCCATCTTTGTTCCATCGATTATCACAACATAGTAAATCCTACACTACGTACAGTGGCGTATGATCTCGACAGCCCATGGCCGTGTTTGATGACGTCATCGTGTCGGAATAATGTAACAGTAGCTATTACTCAGCGTCTACTTTTGGCGATTGTTCAGAAATTCACTTAAAAAATGTTGTGATGTTTGGCAATGTAGCTAACGACTGCTTAAGGAGTTCATCTAGAGCTTTCCCCAGTGCTCAGTACAGCAGTAGCTCACACTCTAACGACTCGCTGATAGAAGGTTTGATCGTGACAACTCCCAGCAGAGCCTTTTACCCTCATCCTGATGGGGTCACACGGAGTCCTAACCTGCTCTGTGTGAGCGCCAAAATAAATTCCCACAATCCTCTTCAGCTCAACGGCAATCCGTGTACAGTCCTACAGTCAACATGAGGAAAAAGCACCAGATACGAAAACATGACCTGACCTGAAGGGCTTGAATATCAGAAACAGGAAGTAGGGATCTGGCATGGTGTGTGTTCGAGAGGTCAAAGGTCAATGGTACTAGAGACAGATATATATCCATAACAAGAAAAGGTGACCAGAGAGAGAAACGGTGAGAAGAAGTGGCATGATGGGAGGTTCTTACCGGAGGTCCGGAAGGTCCAGGAGCCCCTTTCTCCCCCTGGAGGATCCAAAAAAATATTTACGTTAGTGAGATTACAGTGAAGAAGTGGTACAGCACGGCTTATTGTTACACCATCACACGGGAAATAAAAACAAGCTTTAAACTTGACACCTTAAATTCCCTCAGTATTTGCTTTAATTTTTTTTGTCTCAATTACCAAATGCTGAGGAGGAAGCCAACAAAGTGTGTGTAAATGTGTGTAAATGTTATCGCAGTGCTGGTTACTCGCTCCATTTGGAGTCGGGCTCTAGCTCATTTGGGTAGAGGTATGATGACGTGAATGTTAGGAACGGTCGAGCTCGGTGAAGGGATTAGCGAAGGTCGTGAGGTCACGCAGGGGCAGTAAGCACGGCCAGATGTTCTCGATTCAACATAACAGCAACCTTCTGCCTACAAACAAGGTCTGAATGGTGAGTGTGTGCACCTACACTAACACACACACACACACGCGTGTTGCAAAGTTGACCTTGAACTGCCGTTCGTCTTTTGGCATTCTTGGGAAAAGTCTAATTAGTGGTTAATTATGAGAAATGAAACCTTTGATTAAAATAAATTTATTCAAAGAAATGATAAAAAATCCTTAGAAAAAGTTTTAAAACAAAACCAGGGTGCCAATAGTTTTGGAGCTGACGTTACATAATATACACGACCATAATTCAGGTTCCTTTCAGTAAAAAAAAAAAAAAAAAAAGTAACTACAAGTAACTACAATAACTACAAATCATACAGTGAAGAAAAATAGTTATGGATCGCTTATTAGCATAATAGTGAATAAAGCTACAAGGAGCGATCTGTGGGGCCCAAGCACCTTTCTCAAACAGCGCCTCCCAGTGGCCAGGACCTGCCAAGTAACATAAAAAAATGAAGAGCCTATAGATGACATGATATTTGGTCAGTGCTGTGAAATCCCTGCTGAAAGCTGATTGGCTGGTGGTGGCCATGTTTGTTCAGTAACCCAGTCGTCATTAGAAATACAATTACAGATTAGGACAACAATGTAGTCTAACATCAGCTTTATTGGAATTACAGATCATGAGATACAGTTTTGTGAATTTAACTCCGCCTCCCCATGGATGGGTGACCACACCCCAAACTTTACAGAGACATTTAAAAATGCGTACGTTTTCTCCACTCTGTCATTGCAATCACAAGAAAACAGAAAAAACAGGCATTTTCTATCATGTCTTGGGGTGAGTGTAAAAATATTTGTTTTCTGAAATTTTGTGATATTGTGCATTAATGTTGTTGTGTTTTCAGACTTTTCAGGATTTTCTTGACACTTCTGAGTATTTTACAGCAGATTGTTTTGAAACTCGTGAGTTGAGGTAATAAAATCTGCGCTACATTAGCATTGTTTTGTGCGTGAGTGTGTGACTCATTCGAATAAAACTTGACAAATATTTGGCTTGCAAATGAAAACGTTCAGTTTCAGCTGCTGGAATCTCACACTTCAATCAATCACACACACACGCACACACACACGCACGCACACACACACAGTACCTTCATGCCATCTCTGCCTGGAGCACCGGGAGGACCCTGCACACACACACACACACACACACACACCATTAACAATACATTAAAACACACCTCTATGAAACATACAGTATTAAAATATTAGTAAAAATAATTACTGGGAAATGACAGTAATAATACTACTACTGCTAAAAATAATAATAAATAAAACCATTATTATTATTATTATTATTATTGTTATTATTATTATTATTATTATTATTATTATTATTATTATTACAACAGCACATTTATTAAAATATAAAAAAAAGAATTAACCAGTAATAACAGTAATGGAAGTAATAACAATAATAATAATAATAATAATAATAATAATAATAATAATAAATAATTAAGAAAATCTAAACATATATTATATATAATCTAACATCTAAATGTATTATTATTATTACTATTATTATTATTATTATTATTATTATTATCAAAAATAACCCATTTAGTAAAATATTATTAAAAAGTAATGACTGAGTAATAACAGTACAGAAAGTAATAATGATATTAATAAGAATGTGATAATTTTCAGGATTTTGGCGTCATGACGGACAAACAGATTCATTTGCATTTTTTTCCAGACATTCTGCAAATTCGTTTTAAAATTATATGAAACGTTTGAATAGAAACCCAGCTTGCGTTAGTAATTATGTCTGTTACAGATCGAGGACACTGGACTGATTCTGGATCAGTAAACTTTCCCATAACAACAGTCAGTTTCCTCTGCACACTCACTCTTTTGTCAGCGGATAAAACCAAAAATAAAGAAATAAACCGGCAGCGTCGAGGCACTCGGAGGTCATGTGACGTTCTGAACTGCGGGGTGTTGAGAGCGTAACGTTTCAGTGTTCGTTATTCATAAATAAGCTTTTTTCCCTCTAACACTGGTGTGAGTTAAAGGTCACTATGACACTATAAGACTAGCGATTAATCCCATTTCCTAGATTAAGGTCTCGGTGTGAAAGGAAAAATGTTTGTAATTTTAAACATAATAGTAATTATGTAGTTAGCTAGCTTGCTAGTAGGCTAACCATTAGCACACAAGTTTGTAATGCTGCTGTTCTGTTTGCTAATGCTCTGTGCTAGTGCTGTTGTGTTGTTTTTCCTGAAATTTTGTCATGTTGCACGTTACTGCCATCACGATTTATCAGCTCAGAGCCCGAGGCTGGCGTATAAACTCAGTTTCTCCGCTATGATGGTTTTATTACACCATTTCACATTCACGACAGAATTCAGATCACGGTGAACTTGTACTGAATCTAAGCAGCAGAACTGAGGAGGGAAAGTGGTGGGTTGTGCTCCAGTTTTTCTTCTGCAGCTGCAGTGGTTTTCCCTCCAGAGGGTCAGTTCAGGTCAGAGATGTAACCTCGACCTGATCGTGAGCTGGACACCTGCAGCTCTCACAAACCCGGCTTTGATTTCAGAGCTCACAAAGTGGACGCTTCAATGCGGGATGCTGCAATGGAGGACTGCTGAGATAATAAACTGACGTGGGTCTTTGGTGGTTACTGTGACGTATCCTCAAAAAAAAGAGATATAAATCATTTATACCACAGAGCTTTAGAATTCTCGATTCTGATTGGTTGATCACAGAGTCTTGTCACTCACATAATCACATAAACACTAATAATAAACAGATTAACAAAAGACTGATATGGAAAAGTTTTCTGTAAGGAGACGTTTACAAACATTTATGGAAGGAGTCTCCAGTGTCAGTGCTTTATCAGAAGGTATTTGTACTAAGATAAGAGACTGAAGTTAAAGTATAAAGCTAAAGTTTAATAGTATTAAAAATGATAATAAGTGTATATATGTAACTGTGCTTAGGCGCTATTCGACTCTCTAATGTACAGAATCGCAATTCGACTCGGACTTTTGGATTTCTTAAAATGATTATATGCTACTTCATTTTTCTTTAATCCAATTAATTAACTAATGGTTGTATTACTTGTTCTTATTCATCAGTGTTTCCTTGTTCAGTGCTGTTAAGTGAAGTTTTAAAGGTTCTACTACAGCATATCTCATCTCTGAAATTTATTTTAAAATTAAAACAACACATGACCAGATTAGATGACCAGGTCATGTCACGGTATGTCATGCAATCGTTTTTTGTGTACTTTATCGTGTATAGAGTCTCACCACTGGTCCGCGTCGGCCCTGTTTGATGTGCGTGAGGTCCGGGGAGGGACCCATGGGCCCCATCGGGCCCCGAGGACCAGGCAGACCTGGAGCACCGGCTCTCCCTGGGGGTCCAGGAGAACCTTTAGGACCAGGAACTCCTGAGAAAGAGAGAGAGAGAGAGAGAGCGTGAGCTATGGCATAACAGATATGACAAGTGAAACAAGTCCTCAAAATAATGTACTGTAATATTATATGACTAGCATAACCGTAGTATTTACACAAACCGAGCTGGAAAAACTGTGATGACGGGAGCGCATAACAGCATTCAACAGAATCTCGATGTCAAAGCACAACAGACATTTAACATCGCCGTAAATGGTAATAAAATCATTTCCAGAAGTTTGTGAGCCTGGGTTTGACTGAAATTACAGGTCGAGAACTACAGCCATAATCGTTATGCCCTGAATTGTAATTCTTGGTTTCTATGAAATTATACACCATTTCGAGGTCTGAGGTCTGCACACAGGACGCAGTCAGATTTCCCAGATTTCCCTTCTTATAAGAGGAAACAGGAGAAAACCTTGGTGAGGAGAAAGGCTCGAATCATCAGGTAACTAGAGACGTGCTGTGTGCTACAGCGCTGATTTATGGTGCGCTAACATGAAACCTGTGAATCTGAGATTCGACATGGGAAAGAGAACACGCAGTTTGCCTGATGTTCAAGCAGTTGAGGTCAGGAGAACATTTATTTGGCAAACAGTGAACATGGAAGCTCAAAAGCTCCTTGTTCTTAGTGAAAATCTAGCTAACAATGTGTTTAGCTAGCAATGTGACTGAGATAGAACTCTCTGGAATATCAACATTTCCCTCAGACGTGTTGGTAAAACCAACTTCCATGTGTTCCACCATTTTTTTGGGGGGATATTGAACAAAATGATCTCATTATCTCATAACCAATATCTCACTTTAGGCTAAACATAAAGATGCGTATGATGTAAAATAGTAAAATGTAAAAAACATGTAGAGTGTGTCAGAGGGCTAAAGCTCACCGGGAGGTCCAGGTTGTCCTGGAGGTCCAGGCAGAAAGGAACGTGCTGTCAACATCTTCTCACTGGTCATCTGCTTGTTGACCTCGGTGTTGCTCACTAGCATGGCCATCTGTGTAGCGGACAGAGGGATAATTCGTTTTAGATCTAAGTCTGGATCTCTACTGCTTCAAGGCACAAACATTTGCCAGAATATACCATCATTTTGTCTTCTTGCAGGTGCAGTTCTTGAAAATATCCCAAGATTCCATATCTTATGGTAATCTGCTGCCCCTTGTGGTGAATCAGCGCTACCATTAGCCTAGCCTCAGCCTCAAACCTTCTACCTGTGGCTCACACAGTGTCTGATATGCAGTACTGGGAAATACTTAATTACAAGTACCAATGCTACTAGCTTAACTACAATTTAGTAGCATCGCAGTAGCTGTTTTCAAAATGTAGCTTTTCCTGTAACTAGCTACTTTGTTCGTGCGACAAAATTAGCTAGTTATTTCAGTACTAGTTGAAATTAGCATTATTGTTGCAACAGGAGAAACGAAAGTTACTTTTATAGAACGTTTCAACTAAAAGTAAATGTTTTATATATTTTCAAACATCCCACACAGAGGCACTGAAACAAAGACATCGAACCCGAAGAGAGACATCAAAAGTAAAGATAAATCAACGAGGATAAAAAGCCAAAATGCTGCAATCGTGTCATGTGGCACAGTCCTGACAGGATGGCATGACTAATACAGTATAGCAAGCGTCATGGAGGGAAAGAAAGTGAGTGTGCGCTAACCTTTAGCATGTAATCAGATCCATAAGCTGTAACATGTGCAAGCGCCCTGAGTAATGCACGTCCATGTCTACACATCAGTACACTCGTTTTACGAGCGGTGTGTTCCACTGAGCTGCACTTCAAAGCCTCGCTCTCAGCGTGTGAGGGAAGTATCCATTACCTGCTGAACCTCCGAGCCTCAGACAGCGCGACACACACGCACACACGTGACCTCGAGAGCACACCGGCTAGCGAACACACGGCACGCGTAGCCTCGGGCTTCCTACATAAATCTGCGAGCGTCTGGATTCGTGAGCAATTTAAAAGCCATTTGGAATTTGCTTTGGGGTTTTTACAGATTTGTAGAAATGAAGTCTGGTGAATGTATTTCAGTTCCTGTATTTCCCACGATCCGTGTGTCAAACGTGCAGCGTGTTCTCTGAGCAAAATCGCTCACGACTAATGAAAAACACCAGATGAGTTCCCGACAAGCTGAAGTAATCGCACAACATGTCCACTTTACGGCAAATGCACACAATCAACCAGGACATGTTTGCTGTGTAAAGTTTGCGTCTTTAGTATTGCACTGAAGCTACGAGGCTAATATAGCCTCATCAGGAAGGAGTGTGGCCTCCAGTTTCACCTCCTTTTTTGGTGAAAAAATGAAAAAAAAAAAAACAATCCCTGTCTTTCTGTCCCTCAGGCTGTTTTCACACCTCGTTTGTTTGCTAAAGGTCACACCACAGTTTGATCGTTTGCGATTTTATCTTCAATTAGTTCAGCAGGGTTTACATGGTAATGATTTTCAAGCTCTCCGTCTGTCTCTCAGTCTCTATCTGTCACTCTGTCCGTCTATCTGTCTCCTCTGTGTCTCATTGTCTCTCTGTTTGTCTCTTGGTCTATACATCTCAAATCATTCTGTATGTTTCTCTGTTTCTCTGTCTGTCCCTCAGTCTCTCTGTCTGTCTGTTTCTCTGTCCATCTATCTGTCTCCTCTCTGTGTCTCATTGTCTGTCTGTTAGTCTCTTGAGCTGTACATCTCAGGTCTCTGGATGTTTCTCTGCTTCTCTGTCTGTCTCTCAGTCTATCTGTTTCTCTGTCTGTCTCTCAGTCTTTCTGTTTCTCTGTCTGTCTCTCAGTCTATCTGTTTCTCTGTCTGTCTCTCAGTCTTTCTGTTTCTCTGTCTGTCTCTCAGTCTATCTGTTTCTCTGTCTGTCTCTCGGTCTTTCTGTTTCTCTGTCTGTCTCTCAGTCTATCTGTTTCTCTGTCTGTCTCTCAGTCTATCTGTTTCTCTGTCTGTCTCTCGGTCTTTCTGTTTCTCTGTCTGTCTCTCTGTCTCTCTGTTTCTCTGTCTGTCTCTCTGTCTCTCTGTTTCTCTGTCTGTCTCTCGGTCTCTCTGTCTTTCTGTCTGTCTCTCAGTCTATCTATCTATCACCATGTCTGTCTGTCTCTCAGTCTATCTGTTTCTCTTTCTTTCTGTCTCTGTCTTTCTGATTCTGTCTCTCACTGTTTTGATTCATTTGTCTCTCTTAGTCCATCTATTTCTCAGTCTCTCAGTCTCTCTGTTTCTGTCTATCTCTCAGTCTCTCTGTTTCTCTGTCTGTCTCTCAGTCTATCTATCACCATATCTGTCTGTCTCTCAGTCTATCTGTTTCTCTTTCTTTCCATCTCTGTCCTTCTGATTCTGTCTCTCAGTGTTTGGTTCATTTGTCTCTCTTGGTCCATCTATTTCTCAGTCTCTTTACTTCTCTGTCTCTCAGTTCCTCTGTCTGTCTGTTTCTCTGTCCATCTATCTGTCTCCTTTCTGTCTCATTGTCTGTCTGTTTGTCTCTCTGTGTGTTTCTCTGTTTCTCTGTCTGTCTCTCAGTCTCTCTGTCTCTCTGCATCTCTATCTGTCTCTCAATCTGTTTCACTACTATCTTTCTTTTGGTCTCTCTGTATTTCAGCATCTCTGCTTCTCAGTCCTTCACGTTCTCTGTTTCAGTGTATCTCAATTTTTTTTTTAGTCTTTTTGCCTCTCTGTCTTAGTCTCGCTCTTCATCTGTCTCTCTTTATCTTGCACTTTCTGACGGCGTTCTCTCGGTCACCATCTTTCTCTCCTTTGATTTCTCTCTCTGTCTCCCCCACCACTTGCATCTCTCGTGCTCTCTCTCTCTCTCAGCAGAATCACATTAATAATCCATCCATCATGCTGCTGCAGGCTGAGAGCTGAATGACGATCGAGTTGGCTGCTGCTGCTCACTGAGGAAAGGGCACGTAGAGGGCACGTGAAGGCCACGTGGAGGGCAGGGTGTGTGTCTACAGGTCACTTCAATCACGATTTATTAGCCTATAAATTCACCATTTCTCCCTGAGGTCCTGTATAGGGTCTATAACGTACCTGTTCATGAAAACCTATAACACGTTTACTGAGCTTTAAACAGCCACGTATTAATAACGTAAAATAAACCGCAGCGTTTCACTGAAATGTATAGAATTTAACACACAACAAAACTTGATCTCAATGTTTAAACCATTTGTGCTCGGATTTCCCTCTTTTCTAAATACACAATGCACAGTAGCATTTAAAAAGTCTCAACACTTGCTTGAGAACAGAACGGACGTGTGTGATACATTACATACCTTCTGTTTGAGCTGAAAAACGTTTATTTTGATCTGATGAAAGTCTTCACACGTGGCTGAGCAGGTTCCTGCCTTCATCACGTTATCAGACTTCTCAAAGAGAGGATCTGCAAAAAAACCCACAAAATACAAGGAAAAAAATAAAAATAATAATATAAATCATAAGAAAAAAGGCAAAAAACTCACAACATGTTCATAAACACAAACAGTGAAGCTCCTGGTATTCAGAGTCAGGTTAAATCCATTTTCAACCACTCTCCTCTAAATAAGGGGAAAAAAAATCAGGGATAGAAAATGCGGACTAAAGAAAGATACAGTGTTTTTTGTTTTTTTTTCTTCACTATTAAATATAAAACGATGTAACATAAAAGCAAGAAACAATCTAAAAATTGCTCGTATATGACTAGAATTATACTATAGATTAAACAGTATGGCTTCCACACTCATTATTCAGCAGAGCACAGAATAGCACTTGATCCAGCACATCTTGTTATTTTGCATTTTATTTATTTTTATATCTTGAGTCCACTGTTTATTTTATGCACAGCTTAATGAAGCCACAAGATACTAAATCGAGGTCATTAAATCGTAATGTGTGTGCAGGATGTATGCGATTTTATTACATTTTAAATTCATTGTTTTGATTTTTTTCGAATTAATAAAATAATCACAACCCAGTGTTTTTGTTCATTCGATACGTTCTCATTAGTGCATGAGTAATGCTGCATTTGACTAAAGGTCGTAACTCGTGAGATTTACCCCTCAGCTCGGAATTCCTACTTGGGAGCTCGGGATCTTAACTCGAAATCAAAATGGCCGCTCAGAGAATCAACAGTAAACACTTCTTACCTTTAAATGAGTTACATCACCCATCAGTTAGCTGGCTAGCTTGTTGCTAACAAAAGACACACACGGAGACGTGCATGATTTTTTTTTTCATTTAGCTCGAATGCATGGAGGTCGAAAATGACTTAATTCCGAGCTTGGACTTCCCACTTCTGAGGTAAGTCGAATGCAGCATTAACAGAATTCCTAATTATTTTATTGCCGTATTTTCCAGAATGTAAGACACACAAAGTGAAGAGTTTTACAGCAGTTACAGAGACAGGGTTCTGTTCTTCATATGTCGATATTGTGACTTGTTTATTTAAGATTGTCTGTAAACTACAGAATAAAAAAATTATAATTATGCACAAGAGACATACTGAAATTACTCTGTTTATAAAAACTGTTAAAAATGAACATCCTCAATCCTCCCATCCGTTCAGAGGAAACGTGACCAACCTGATAACCCCCTCCACACACACACGTACACACACACACGCACACACGCACACACACACACGCACATATCCGTTCACTCCCTGATAAACTCAGTGGTCTGGAATGTCACATCTGGAATTCGAAAGTTCGCTGATGATGGCACTTGCACATCATCATCATCATCATCATCATCATCATCATCATCAGTGTGTGTCCCTAACTGACCCAGAAAAGAGGAAGCAGCCGGATGGAGTAACATGAGAAGCTGGTTAATGTTCATGCTAATGCAGTGTTGCTCTGAGTCATTAGCCGAGTAATGGATCAGTGAGTATCTCGAAAGAAAACAGAAAGTTCTGAGTTATAAAAGACGCTCAGAACCACAAGAGCACTTCATGAGTTATGATAAAAATTTGCAGAACGTTTTAGGCACCATCCATCTTTCATATCAATTTTTATCTTAGATCAAATTTGTATATAATAAAATTAAACTGGGTGCACTGTTATAGGAAAACTATTTGCTAACACCAACACTTTTCTTTTTTTATCCATTTATAGTTATATTAATGTTATGGAACATCTGTGAACAGCTATAAACAGTTATTCCCTCTCTTTACCAGCCTAGCTGTTTTCTCTCTCTTGTAGCTTGTCATTACCGAGAAAACGCAAAACGTAAACTCTTTTGTCCTGAAGATGTCAGAAAACTTAAAGTTACAGCTTTACCTCTGTCTGTTATGAAGCACTGACACTGGAGACTCCTTCCATAAATGTTAAATACACATCTCCTTACAGAATCAATGACTACACATGCTCTTTTAATCTGTTTATTATTAGTGGAGCGTCCACTGCACAAGTCCCTGCGAATGAGCTGTTACTATGGAAACGATAACGTATTAGAACGAGCGCATTAAACACTGGCGATAACAGCGAGTAATACTTTATTGTATTTTATGGATTTTAATCAGTTTGCTCTAACTTTCTTTAATTTGGGATTCAGGAGAGAATGCATTAATATAAACCTGTGATTTGCAGCTGCACTACTGTAAGAGCTGCTGTTATAGAAAATTAATCAACACCTTCTGACCAATCAGAGTCCAGAATTCAACAGTGCTGAGGAATAAATAAAGGTAAAATGCACCGGAGAGTTTACTGATTGAATTATTTTTGTGGGAATGTAATTGAGTAAGAGTACTCATTTACGATTATGGACAGAAAAGTCCCCTAAAACAATTCCCCTAAAATAATACGCAAGTATATTAATGTAGTAAAATTACTGAAATATTTTTCATCTTTGCGCATAACATTAAAAAGAAATGAAAAGGAAATGAATGGTGTATGAACAGGACCTTCAGTAAGACCTCATCTTGTATGAAAGCCCTGAACCACAAGTTTTAATAAAAATGTTGATATAATATCTCATTAATTTGAAGTTATTATCTCGTTGTTTCATCTTCTTCATCTTCATCTTTTTCTTCTTATTATTTTGACTTAATATTTAACATAAAATATAGATCTCGAATAACTTCCACTAAAGCAACGTCTGGCTTACGTACTAACTGCAAAACAGCGAATGGAATAAACATGACAATAAGAAGAAGCTAGAATAAGAACTTAACACAACTTAATAACATAATCTGGACTTTTAAATACTGAATAATTAATCTTAACTGATGTAAAGTGTTTCATTAGCTTTTGATAGCTGATGAAATATAAACAGTTTTTGGACATGTGGCGTCCTTAAAGACACATTCAGGGGCCATTATGGAGATTCCTAAAGGACTGCATAAAAAAAGAATGATGTGCAAAACCTTTTTTTTTTAAAAAAAAGTGATTTATCATCTTCAGTCATGTACCAGAGTGTGAACGTGTTTCATCGCTCCCACGGAGACGCAGACGAGAGAGAAGAACAGATGATAAACTCCAGAGAGCGTTTCAGCAACTCACCGCTTCATTAAAAAGCGCAAACCTGCTGCGTCTCGTGTGTGTGTGTGTGTGTGTGTGTGTGTGTGTGTGTGTGTGGGAACCAGACCAGTGCAGCAGAGGAAAGGGGGGTTTATTTAAACAGGCAGTGAAAGGAGAGGGTTAATGATTACCAGGTGACGCGACTCAGCAGTTGATGCTCTATTAATGTGATGGTGTACACAGCGACGGCCGTGTTTGTGCACCAGTGGAAATGTAGCAGAAAACTGAGAGAGAGAGAACATGAGAAAAGAGAGAAAGAGAGGGGAAAAGAAGAGATGGAGAGACTGTGGTGGGGTTTCCCTCCACCTGTTTTCTGAGTATTTTAAAATGTGCGTGTGAGAAGTTCAGGGAAAAAAAGAGTGTGAAAAGAAATGATTTTAAATCATTATAAATGATAAACATAAGAATCATGTTTTTAATAATAATCATCATCATCATTATTATTTTTATTAAACTGTTTTGATTCTACAGACTTCTAATAAGAGTAGAATACTTTAATGAAAAGCTCAATAGATGGATAGCTAGATAGCTAGATAGATAGACATAGAGTGATATTGGGAACGTACCAACAGAACTAGAACTGGGGGGGATAGCGTTATCATAGTACGCATTAATTTTATGAGTTTACAGATAAATATTAGCTAACAGAAACCTGTCCAATCAAATTTTATCGAATTTATCAGCTGTTGGAGAAAAAGTCCAGAATTCTGACTTTTGGAAAGTGGAGAGCGATTTGTCGCATAGTGAGTGGAAAATCCTTAACCCCGCCCCTAAACGAAATGAACTGTTACGACTTTGCAGGAGTGAGTTCCTGTTTTTCTTTACATTATTAAAACATAAAATTAATAAAAATGGAGGACTTCCTGGCTGTAGGTTGTGGAAACCCCACTGTTACAGACAGACAGAGGTCAGGAAGTGTGTAAGGTGTGTGTAGAGTGTGAGTATAAAGTGTGTGTGTGTGTGTGTGTGTGTATAAGCGTACCTCTTTGGCCTTTGCTGCATGTCTTGCCGTCCTCTTCCAGGTAGAAACCTGTCTCACATTCGCACCTGTAGCTGCCCGGAGTGTTGATGCAGATCTGAGAGCAAACCGTCTCGTTTTTACTGCTGCACTCATCGATGTCTGGAGGAAAGAAGAGAAGAAACACAGGAAGGAGTAAAGATAATAAGTTTAAAAAATGCTAATAAAAAGCTTATGATAAATACTGATCGTTATGATAGTTATGATCATAGTGCTTGAAGTGATTATTTAAATATTGCACCTATTCACTATTTATACTGCATATATTCTTTAGCTATTAGGAATTTTCTCATTTAAAATTTAATTCAAAAATTTAATGTGTTTAAAAATTTAATTTAATGTTTAAGTCATAAACATGTAACAAAGACCTACAAGATTGTCAATTTTATCTTAGCACCAATGCAACACCTTTTCGTAACTCTACCGCAATTTTTGGAGTAGCACATCTACCGTAAATAAACCGTAAATAAACAAACACAATGCCAAAGTGATATGTATCTGGTGCTTTGCAGTAGACGTTCACAGCACCTGCACCTGCATGAGGGCAAAAAAAGGAACTTATACTTCAGAAAATACGCTAATATACACGACTTGCATTTCAGTGACTCACCTAAGCAGTAGGGTTTCTGCCGGTTTCTATGGCGTTCTCGGTCGTAGCGGTAACCGGGGTAACACGTGCAGACGACGCGGCCGAAATGATCCGTGCACTGCTGCTCACAGGGGGCGTCGGCGCACACGTCGTAATCTACACACGCGCAAAAATAAACACATAAATACAAATGCATTATAAAATAACACTGTGTAAATGTGTTTTTAATCAGACAGAATTTAATTAATTCTAAAATTAATTAATAAAATTAATAGTAATAACATTCTACAGTATAATAGGCTAGAACAACTTTTTGCCTGGAAATATGTTACGAGTTGCACCTGTTGCATTTTACTTGCAATTTATCCCCTTTTCATGTGCAAATTAGCGCACATTATTTGGGATCTTGAAGATTTTAAGATTATTACTCGTCACGCTGTAGGAGATGATCTCAATAAAATCTAGGTCGAATTCTATAACAGACGGAGTGATGACGTGCGTTCTGCGTGTAAGACTATACGATGAAGATCCTCTGACGGTAGATCTACGATTTAAGAAAACACTACTTTTTATTTACGTCATTAATCAGCGGGCTCACATTAACAAAAAAACATTCTTGCCATAATAAGGAGAATTTTTTTCTATCCATTAGAATGTTTTGCCAAAGCTACTACCGTATTTGTAGCAGTCCTTTGAGTTCGCCGTCCTCCTATTGGTGGATTTTAGGCAAGAGTTGTAGCAGCGTTCACACCAATAAGAAATTCTCACACTGACACAACTTTGTTGTCGGCCATCTTTGCTGCCTTTGGTTGCGATGGCACTATATCGAGGGTCACGTTATGCGTTCTAAGACAGCTGATGTCAGCTCAAAGAATTCTTTTAAGATGTGCAACTTTTTTTACAACATCAAATAAATCATACAGCGTATTAAGACGGCTGATGTCTGTTATCTACATGTTTAAATGCTTTCACTTTTACTGCACCGGACTTCAATAAATCATTATTTACACACCCACACATCCCTGGAACACTTCTTTAATATTATTCCTTATTTAACTGCCATTCTGTACGGATTTCTTTCACATGTGGCTTTAATAGCGACCGCAGAGCTGCATGTGAAACCGTAAATGAAACCGTGTATTAAACCATAATACGAACCAAAAAAACCTCAGGAGTTTAATAACTGTCAGTGTCTGAGGCTAAAATCTAAATATGAGGGTGAGTCAAATGAAAGCCTTCATTTTTAAATTTATTTTGCATTGTTTATTGCAAACAGGTGTCAAAAAAACACACAATTTTTCTACATAATCTCCATTTCATCCCGTGTTCCAGCACTTAACGAGTGTCCGGATTCCTCTAAAAAAAAAAATTCAAATCAGATGTCGCACTTAATAAGGTTTTCATCTGATTCACTCTCGTTTATCAAAACACAGACAGCTGTTTGTAGAAAAATACAATTACTTAATGTTACAAAATGATATCCAGATCTACTTTAATTTTGTTTCAATAAGGTGTGTTTTCAGTTGCTGTAGAGATTTTTATTGATTTATTCCACAAAGAGAAAAAGGAAGAGGGAAAATTTAGATGTTTAGTTCTGACGAGACGTTCCTGAAGTTCTGTGTTTCTCATCAGTAACAGCGGATGAGGAAACATCAGCTCAGCTCAATCACACGGAAAATAACTACTACTCATACAGACACATAAAACACCCCACCAACACACACACACACACACACACACACACACGGTAAACTGTTCATCGTGTGGCTTGGCGTGCCAGAAGATGAGGTTTCCCTCTGAAATTTATGACTAAAATCCTGTTAGTGGTTTCAACCTCGAAAACCTCCGAACAGAATCTAAAAAGAAAGTTTCTCTGTGTGTCTGATAATTTATAGACCTTTTATTACTGAACAAAACCTGACATTAATTCTATATAATGAAAGAAAGGAAGAGAGAAAGTGACAGAATTAAAGGGATGAGAGGAAAAAAGACTGAGGGGCAGATGGAGAAAAAGGGAAAGAAAGAAATAAACCTGAAGGAAAGCATGAGTTAGAGAGAGAAAGAAGGAGAGAGACACACACAGAGAAAGGAAGATGTGCTGACAGAGAGACTGAGAGTGAGACAGAAAAGAGAGAAAAGGGAAAAAAAAGCAGAGAGAGAGAGAGAGAGAGAGAGAGAGAGAGAGAGAGAGAGTGAGAGACAGGAAAAGTGTGACAGAGTTCGTACTGTACCTTCAGGAATACACTGTCCCAGGACGAACTTAAAGCCTCCACAGCATTTCTTCCTACAACACAGGAAAAAGGCAATAAAATAGTGTTACACCAAATACAGCTGTGACATTTATTTTAAGCTTATCTCTCCTCCTTATCTCCGTGATGACAAATATACACCACTCCAAAGACTCAACAACAGGTAAGGAATAACACACTCCGTGTCCTGCTGTTACAGGAAAATGATCAACAGTGGCGTGGTGTGATGAGGCAGAGTTACTGTCACCACCCAGAGGTGATTTATTCCTCTTATTCCACAGCAATTCATCAACAATTACAATTTCTTTCTCATTTTATTAAAAAAATGACATCATATTTTTCCTCTGTATATATTTACATTTAAAGTTGTGAAATGTTTGTGAAACATATTTATACACCACAGCGCTGATGGATTCTGGACTCTGATTGGTCAGAAGGTGTTGATTAATTTTCTATAACAGCAGCTCTGACAGTAGTGCAGCTGCAAAGCACAGTTTTATATTAATGCACTCGTTCTAATAAGTTATCGTTTCTACAGTAACAGCTCATTCCACATAAATGGATTAAAAGAGCATGTGTAATCATTGATTCTGTAAGGAGATGATTATTTAACATTTATGGAAGGAGTCTCCAGTGTCAGAGGTAAAGCTGTAACTTTAAGTTTTCCGACATCTTGCGGTTTCTCGGTAACGTGACAAGCTGCGTTTTTTTTTTTTTCTTATTAACTTCAAGACAGAGAAAAAAGAGAGGCTGGTGAGGGAAAGACTGTTTATAGCTGCTATAATGCAAGTAAGAACAGGAACTAACTTGTTTCACAGCCGTTCAAAAACATTAAGTGTAACCATAAATGGATAAAGATTTTGACATGTCATTCTTTAATGAATATAACATTATAAATCTTGGTAAATTGCTGTGGTATAAGAAGAATAACAAAATTTGGGGCTTGCTGTTATTGGAAAATAATCAACTTCAGGGTGGTCACAGTGCCTCTGCTTCATCACAGCACCCCATCATTGATTATTTTCCTATCACAGCATGAAACGGAGTGGTTTACGCCTGACTCGTAACACTTGCTCCTCTCAGGGTGTTGAGCTGAACATCATTTATGTAAAACAAAAGATCATTTTTAAACTCGAGTGTTCACATTTTGACCTGAAGTGAGCAGAAGTATTTTTATGTTTCTTTCCCAATCCATGTTGATGTGATGTGATGTGATGTGTGTGTGTGTGTGTGTGTGTGTGTCTTGGCCAGAGCCTGTTCTGACTCACTTTCATACAATGCAACACTGAGCCAACATTTTCTAACACTCCACTGGGTTTTATAAAAATTCTCTCATAACAAATTATCTCCTAAATTCAGTCTGCTTAGAAAAAAAATCATATACATATAGCGTATATTTGTTGTAGAATTATTATATAAGAAATACAACACTCTGTGATATGCTGTTGTGGTAAAATAATCAACAACAGGGTGGTGTGATGAAGTGAAAATTCTCTTACCACCCTGAAGTTGATTATTTTCCCATAACAGCATGTCCTGAAGTGGTTTATTCCTCTTATACCACAGCAATTTGCCAATGATTACAATTTTTAAATTTTATTAAGGAACAAAACATTGTACTTTTTTATCCATTTATGGTTACATCTTATGTTGTGGAATGTCCATGAAACACATTCCTGTTCTCACTTACATTATAGCAGCTATAAACAGTCATGAAAGCTAGAAAAAATAACATATTAGAACAAGAGCAGGATAACACTTTACAGTAGCAGCCATTTTGTTTCCCATGTTTTACTTACTGTAGTAATACGCTTTATATCATTACTTATAATAAATACATATATATATACGTAATATTTAAACAGATAAAGTTCATGCCTTCCTCTGAGTTTAAGGACAACACAAAACTCACAACTAATGATGCAGTAAATATATTACTCTGCACATATTACATAACTGTTCAAATGTCTTTAAGTATCACTTCTGCTATATAAAAGAATTCTTATATGCATTGCATTGTAAGATACATTTCTGCTGCTTACTTATTTTTGTACACAATGTATTTTTTTGCATTTAAGTTTATGTTGTCCCCTGACTTATGACCATTTATAATTACCTGAACTCACTGCTTTATTGTCGGTGCTCTGCAACATAAGAATTTCACTCACCTCTGACCCTCGCACTAGCAAGCGACAAAGCGACAGGCGCCCGTTTATTCTCTACGTATGTACGCAACACGGAGGCACAATTTCAGCAACAGCGCGACACGCAGCATTTGAGATTTTATGCACGTTATTTATGATGTAGCAAATCAGCGAATCCAAACAATTGCCTCGGTTGTTTCCTTTGACCAATCCTACGCCAAGTGTGATATTTCTTCAGCTTTAGTTCCTACCTGCAGTTAGTTCCTGTTTATAGTTTGTGTAACAGGGGGAGGCAGGAGAGACGGGAGAATGGGCCCAAGTGCAGAGTCGGCTTAAGGGATTAGAAAGGTTCTCAACCAAACTCAACTGGTTATATTTTAATCACCCAGTAAATTAATTTTTCCACCTGCCTAAAGCAGCAACTCTCAGATTTGAGAACACTGACAGATTTCTGTAAACCGAATGCAGTGTACAGTCGAGAGGAATCTCACGCTACAGTCTGAGGAATTCCCCCAAACTGTAATGATTATAACAGACTGGAATAAACAGTTCTGCCAATCTGGCCTGTCGTTTTATAATAAATCAACCTGGAGAAATCTCCACTGCGCCGAAATCTGGACTTCACACGCAACCAAGAGGACAGAGTTAGAACAAACTGATAAAAAAAAAAAATTATTACCCAATGAGTCAGAGAAATGTAAAAAAAAATTTTTTTAAAATAGATTGCATAACATAGATTGTGTTAATAGATTGCGTTTTTAACTTGGGTATTTGAAATTCGATTGTTAGCTGAATTTATTTTTTTTCTACTTGACCAGAATCATGTGACCCGGAAACTCATTTAAACCCAAATGCTTCTCAGACATCGTGTACCGTAAACACACTAACAATAGACATGTTACAGTTAATCTAATACAAAAATTTAAGCACACACATCACTTTGCATTCTCCTGACTCCACTATGTTATGAAAAAAACACATTCTTACACATTGAAATCGTCTGTATTCTTACAAGGAAAGGAATTCAGACAGTAATTTGTTGACTTTTTATTTACTGACTCCAGTACATTCAGGTCATCTCAGCAAGTGCTCATAAACAAAAACAGAGCGGAGTTAAGCACACACTGAGGATTTATTACAGACCTCAGGCTTAAGCGCTCTTCAGAAGTTATGCAACCGTTACGCATGTAGGGCGGCATTTGAGTAAACCACCAGTGGTTGGAGTGTCTCAGTCATTCTAGCATTGTTATTCAAGGACAATCTTAAATACATGAATATGACACATACATAGAACTGAATTTTTATGGATAAAATTATGAATGAGCTTAAAATGAGCTGGAAACGTAGCAGATGAGTGCTCGGTCAGCTTATCCTTCAAACCATGGGCCATTTTCTTTACCATCGAATGAACAAAAACATCTGCATTATTTTATTGATTAAATTATTAATTTATTTGTTAATTCAACAAATCAGAAATGGTGTCTGCCATGTTTGTTTTGAGCTGCAGTCACATTTGTCCAGAAGAAGTTCTGCGAGATCTCGCGAATATTGGTCGGGATTTGTGAGCGTAATCTAACTGTATGTGAAGTTTTGAAGTGTGCAAATTTTGTAGTGTGTATGTGATTATGTCTGTTATGTTTTTGTCATTGGTTACGATTGTACAAATCTTGTATTTAAAAGCTTGACTCTGATTCTTAAAAACAAACAAACAAACAAACAAAGCACAAGTTTGCATTGAAAAAGATCACACCGTGTGTGGATTCGTTTTTAAAAGTGTATTATGAGATGATATAAAGTGTAACTGCTTTGGTGGTCTCATACTTAAGGGGAAAATTATGGGACTGTTTTATGTGTCCTGACATTCCTGCAAGTCAAAAATCATAAATCACACACAGACACACACAAAGGGTGTGTCACATAACGTTATAAATCTGTGTTCCACCTGATCCTCCTGTTCAGAAGCCTGTCAGTGTGAGAAATGAAAGTGTGTGACATGCTGTTTAACTTTAGCCATCTGAGTGTGAGTGTGTGTGTCTGTGTGTATGTGGGTGGGTGTGTGTGTGTGTGTGTGTGTGTGTCAGTGACCTTCAAACCTTCAACACATCCGCTGAGTCTCGTGGTGAAATAAATCAATCACGGTCATGTGACCAGTTGCAGGATACCACACAGTATAGATCGGGTGTGTGTTGGCTGGAATGTAAAACCCGAGCAGTTATAGTGATAAACTTTACTACAACGGTAAGCTCACAGCCTCATTATTCACTCATCAAAGATTGAAGGATTATAGACAGACTATAAACACACAGAGTTCTTTCTTATTATTCATGGAGGCATCATCTATGCACACTGAGCACCTGAGCATAATAAATCACTGAATGACAAAAAATAGAGGTGTCGTGAGGGTGCCAATACTTTAATCACAGTGAAAATTGAGATGATTTTGAGTGCAATCATTTTCTGATGAAGCTAAAATACAACAACAAGAAAAAGAAGTTTAATTTTCTCAGATGGAGGTCTGGGATCCTCCGTAGGGTCTATAACAACATAATGAACACAGTGAACAGGAAGCCATTTTGGATTTGGCCTCAGTTAAAGATAATTTTGAGTAACATATCAAATTTAGAATTGAGCTAAATAACAAGTAGATAAAAAAAAAATTAAAGGTTCACACAAGGGTGCCAATACTTTAATTGTACTGAAAATAGAGAGAAATTTGAGTGCAAACTTTTTCAGATGATGCTAAAATACAACAACAATGGAAAGGAATTTGCATGTTTTCTGCAGCTGGATCTTGAATGGTGTTCTGTTGTGCTTGGATATAATGTTATACCCTATGTAGTGAGCAACTGCACTGAACAGGAAGCCATTTTAGATTTGGCCTCAGATGAAGACGGCGGACATTTTTACATGGATCATGACTCTTAATTTTATCTACGTAAGTACAAATAAAAGTTTATAATACATTATGCTTTTGCCAATACTTTAATCATAGAGAGAGGAATCTTATATAGGGAGCAAATATAGTAAATAAGAAGCCATTTTGTATTCGGCCTTCGTTGAAGATGGAGGACTTTTACATACTAGTATAGAACTGATATTATATTAGAACGAGCGCATTAATATAAACCTGTGATTTGCAGCTGCGCTGCTGCTGTACTGTCTGGTTCTCACCACAGACATCAATCAGGATGATTGTGTAAAAACTGACCAATCAAAGGCCTGCACTGTTATTAGCCCCGCCCACAATTCCCTGTTTGGTATTCCTGGTACAGTTCACACGGTACATGGCAACAGGAACAACAACTGGAAAAGTGCTAAGAGATGAAGAGATACACTAGGAGTCAGCATCTCTCTCTCTCTCTCTCTCTCTCTCTCACACACACACACACATACACACACACACGCACACACACACTATAATGTACAACACCTGTGAGGACTCACATTAAATCCAGCAATAATCTTATAAACTAAGGCTAATCATAATTATACAAATGTTTTCTGTTTGGTTTTGGAAGGAGAGCTTGTAATAAAAATATATATATACAGTATGAAAATAATTAGATAATATAAATATTTCTATAAAATAAATACACTTAAACACATGAGCACGCAGGAAACGCGACCACACAGTGCGATTTTAATACTTTTCTACGTATTATTTAACTACAACTTTTTTGGTTTACAAGTAGAGCAATAATAATTATAATAAGGCATACAGGCTGGCTCACAGACATGTACACACACACACACACACACGGAGGAAAAACAGACTTGGGTTTAATAATCCAGAACAGAGCAGCTGGAGGAAATGAAAGCGCACTGATCATTAGTTAATGACGTCGTTTTTAAGGCCAGGCTTTTAATCTGAATCCATAAAATAAATCAGTAAGCAGGTGGGACTCGCGTTTAATTACACACATTTCACCTCTTTCACACTGAAGCATCTGTAAACGCTAATGAAGAACAAATGCATGCACGTGTGTGTGTGTAAAAAGAGGAAGGTTTTATTAAAATACGCCACACGGCATGACTGAAGCACAGGACTGACCCACAACTAATACACATTCCTCATTAAACACAGCATACTGAAAATGTATTGCGTTATATTACAGACATAAGGAGATACATGACATCATAACGATGGCATTATGAAACACATCAGAGGAAAAATGTTCATCATTATCATCCCTGAGTTGTATCGTTTCTTCAAGACTTTCTCCTGAAGTGTCTGTAATTATTAACAGGAATGAAGAATGATGTCTGAAACAATTTCCTTGTTTCCTTCACACACTGTATAGACTTGTATCAGCTAGCAACCCACCTAGCGTGCTAACTAGTTACCGTACCAACTAGCTAGAGTAAATTTACGTTGCGGAAATCACTGTGGTCAATCAGTAAAACATTGAGTAACTGTTTGCTAAAGCAAGCAAGACTAAGCTAGCCAGATAACTAACGTAAACCAGATTAGCGCCAAACGTAGAACTGCGTCCGTGACCAGCCTCTCTTTTTTTCCTCTCTTGAAGTTAATAAGACAAAAAAACTTGACTTGTCATGTTACAGAGAAACTGCAAAGAAGCGTAAACTCCTCTGTCCTGAAGATGTCGTAAAACTTCAAGTTACAGCTTTACCTCTGACTGTTACAAAGCACTGACACTGAAGACTCCTTCCATAAATGTTAAATAAACATAAACATTGGTATCATCTTTTTGTACTCTGTTTACGTTGAGCGTCCGCCATACAAGTTGCTATGGAAACGATAAAGTATTAGAAAGAGCACATTAAACACTGGTGATAACAATGAATAATATCTTTATTGTATTTTTTTTATGGACTGTAATCAGCTTGCTCTAACTTTCTTTAATTTGGGATTCAGGAGAGAACGCAGTATGTATAGAAAAATGTAAAGTATAAAAAAAATATTAAGAACAACAACAACAACAACAGCAGCAGCAGAAGCAGAGACTCCGAGAGTCTAACACATTGCTACTACGGGGAACGAGTGAGGAACATGAAGAGCTCAGGAGAGACACAAATCTTTAGACGTGTGAGTAGATGATGGATATGTGTGTGTGTGTGTGTGTGTATATATATGCGCACAAGGCCACAGTTAATAAAGGTGCTCACACAAATTTCTGAATTCCACAGATATCTGACCTTCCATTAATCTAAAGAATGTAAAGAAAGCACAATAAAAGCAAACAGCATGGGAACATGGATATATACACACACACACACATACATACACACACACACACAGTGGCTTGGGACGACTGAAGGTCACAACCCGTCCATTGAAAACACATAAATATGGAAGCCATCAGAGATCCAATACACATGCAGTGATGTGAGCTAGCTGTAAATCTCCACAAGAGAAAAACAAGTCTCACACACACGCACACACACACACACACACACACACACACAGGTCTGTTCAAAATTATACACTGTACTATTAGTGTATTTAATTGCGGTTATGTATTGACCATGTTTTCTAGAACGTTCTATATTTTCTGAAAATTGCTGATCGAGCTGAGGAGTTACACAACGTTAACATATCGCAGAGCTCATGGAAGTTCGGTTTTATGGTCAATGCTAAGTGTAATCACAGTGTTTTTTTGTCAAACTGAATCTTTTCTTATTAATTTACCAACATATCTGAGGAAAAAGTTGATATTCATGACAGTTTTGTGTCATTTCTGCTGTCATTCTGCGTTTTTAAAAAAAAATCCGTATAGGAAATTAAATTTCTGCATGCTAGCTAGCTAGTAAGATGAAGCGTTAGCCTCCAGTCACTTCTGAACTGAGATTTTCTTAATTCTATGGAAAGTAAAGCGACAAATCCTAAGCAAGTAATTCCTCGGACCTTCTTCAGTTTCCCACTCATAAGTTCACTTCTACCATTTACTATAACTGCAGTTTCATATTATCCTGTCATATAAAATATAGTATCGAGACATTACGAAGAAAAGTAGAGCTTGAAAGGAAGTAGCAGAGATTGCTGAAGGCTCTGGTGAATGTACAGTATGTAGCTAGTGCAATTAGCTTGCTTTGTTACGCTAAACTGAGAACGAAGCTAGTACAAAGCTGAACACGTAACGTAAATCAAACATCTTTTTTGATTTTTCACACTGATTAGTGTTATTTAATTTGGGTTTAACTAGCTAGCTTTAGAAGCTATATTGTATATAGCTACTCAACAGAAATAAAAACAGGCCACGCCCCTAACCCAAGCGGCGACTTGCACTCGTTATACACCCACAAGAGAAAAACTACAAGCGACAGTAACATGGTTTAACACCAACATGTTCACAAAGTATCTTTACTTGTGCATAATTGTAGCTTGGGTCAAAAACACGAGGGACACAGGTTCATCTGAGGTAATTTATTTTTTAAAAATCCAGAACACATGCTAAAGTCAAACCAAAAACAAACAAAAAAACTACAAGACTAGAATTTTTCAGCTTCCATAAGGAAAACACGCTTTTGTTGTCAACATGTTTTGCTTAAAAATCAATGGCTGTCATTGTCATGTTTTTATTGTTGTTCAGCTCTTCGGCGTCTGCTGAGACTTTCACCCCGCCATTTGTTTATTTCTTTCTTCCTGTCGCCTGCTTCGCTGTCCAAATAATGGCAAGCAGAATAAACCTCAGCCAAAGAAATGTGCTCTGGATAAATTGGAAGCTTGATACCTTGATTTCCTGGAACTGGTAACCTACATTAGCGTGACGTTGTTTAATGCTAACGTAGACTGAGCTGGATTTATATACTGATATATTTATAGTGTCCATCTTGTCTCTTCGTTATGGTGTGTATCTGCGTTACAGAGCGATTGCGTGAGTGTTTTTGATAAATAAACATGTCACCAAGGGCCTGACTCATGTCTCCTGACACACACACACTCGCGTGCGCTACACACTCCTGCTGATCCAAAGCATCTCTGGAAATTGATCAAAGGCTGTTAATCCCCATCACATCACACACACACAGCATCCATGCCACGTGTTTCTGTCTCTGTTTTATCTACCAGATATAAATGTGTGGTTATTGAGGCGTTTACAAAAAGCATCTCAAAAACAGTTCTCTATGAAGTTCTCTATCAAACACTACATTTATCTTTATTTGTTTGTTTTCATCTCCTGAGGTAGCATCAGCTACATTTACTCACTTTTATCTTGCTAGCATTAACTAAATTAATAAACGTTTTATCACTCATTGGCTAATTTCTAGCTTTTTAAAAACAGATAAGAAACTCAATACATGCCACATTAACCATAGATTTATTTAGAAATGTGTAACATTAGCTCGAAAATGATCACCAAAAAGCTAGCAGTAATCTCTTGAGGTAACTTTAGCTAGATAGCAGTAAACTAGTGAGGTAATTTTAGCTACAATTACTGACTTTTATCTTGCTAGCATTATCTAGCAACAAACACTGGCTAGTGTTAACCTTGCTAACAAGATTTCATCTTTCTGCCTGTTCTAGTAATCACTCATTGATTAATTTACAAGTTTTAAAATGGATAAGAAAATCTATAATTGTGAAACATTAGCTAAAAAAATCAACACAAATTTACTACTCTTTGGTAAAATTAGCTAGCAGTAACCTCCTGAGGTATCTTTAGCTATTTAGCAGCAACTCTCTTTGGTAAAATTAGCTAGCAGTAATCTTCTGAATAAGGTTTAGCTATTTAGGAGTAACTTTCTGTAGTAATATTAGCTAGATAATACTAATCTCCTGAGGTGATTTTAACATTTACTGACATTTATCTTGCTAATATAAACTAGCAACAAACACTAGCTAGTATTAACCTTGCTAACAAGACTGCATCTTTCCGCCTGTTCTAGTAACATTATTATTATTTTAGGGAAGAATGAGGGAAGAAGCTCATCCACATTCACACTCTCTCTCATTTCACACAAATGCTAATCTGGAGTCATTTTGTTTGCATGAAAACACCTGCACTTTCCTCCTTTCACACTTTATTTCATTAGCCATGATGACGCGGATCAGGTTACCCATCTTAGATTTAGCGTGACCACAGTTATTCATGTTTGTCTTAACCGCTTCGGTTACCACACACACACACACACACACACACCACACGCATTGATGTAAGCATGTATGTAGCATTAGGACGAGAACCAAGAAGGGATAAAAATATCCAAAAATACTGCTAACCCTAGCTAAATTTACTACAGGTTACTGCTATTAAACTTAGCCAACAGCACCCTCCTCCTAACAAGCATCAGAACTACTTACCATTTTAGATCTTTTGTTTCTAAATTTAACACAATAAACAGTGTGTTAAAATTACTTTGAAGCTAGCTGAAGTTACCACAGGATACGTTACCACAGCTAGCCTGGTTTTACGTCTATTTAACATTAGCAGGATTGAAGTAGCCACAAAGTTACCACAGGAGACTATTGCTAGCTAGCTAGCTGAAGTTACCACAGGATAATACTGCTAGCTAGCTAGCTGGAGTTAGCACAGTAGGTCACTGCTAGCTTTTTTTGTGATATTTTTCCCTAAATAAATCTGTGCTAGTAAAACAGATTTTCACAAACAGATCCATTAATTAGCCAGTGAGTGATTATTAGCTTGTAGCTTGTTAGCAAGGTTAATGCTAGCTTGTTTTTGCATCTATTTAATGCTAGCAAGATGAAAGTCAGTAAGCACTAAAGTTAGCAAAGAAGATTATTGCGAGCTAGATAAGGTTACCACAGGAGATTACTGCTAGCTAAACTAAATTTAGCACATGAAATTACTGCTAACATTTTTGCCACTTATTTCTAAATAAATCTGTGATAAACCAAAAACAGTAAAGAGTAAAAAAAAAAAAAAAAAAAACAATGAATGTTTCATTCCTTACATATTTAATATTCATGGTTTTCATCAAAAGCTGTGTAATTACTACCTGGCTGGGACAGAGAAAATACTTTTAGTAGTTAGCTTTGTTATGCTAGTTACTGTATTTACACTGCAATTCTGTGTGTTAAAATGAATGCTAACAAAGTGGTGACTGCTTTAAAGCAGCAAATTTTGATTGACAGGTCATCACAGTTTCCTACAAAATGCTTAGTTTGTAGTATACACGCTACGCAAGTGTGCTATTTTGCTATTTTGAACGCAGCCCGTGGAAAAAAAATCGACTCGTTAGCCAGAAGGTTATTTCTCTTTGAGCTATGTGACCTCGGCTAATCTGTTTCAGCAGTGTCAAGAGAGCACAGTGTTCACATCTGGACCTCCTCCCTGCCTCTCAACACCACACACACACACACACACACACACACACACACACACCATTACATATTACACTTTACATAGACTGTCACATCAGCTGCTCCTGTTCATGTGCATCAGTCTGGGCTTTTTTTTAAAAAAAAATATATCTATGTCTATTTCACATTTCGAGATAAATATTATCTGCACTCTGGGAACACTAAACCGTCCCACCAGGACATTTTTCAGTTGAAGTTGTCGCTTTCCGGAGAAGTGAACATGTATATTGTGTAGCGCTGTCACAGCTCGTAGAAATCAGCTGTGTGTGTTTGTGTAAAGTGTCGAGGTATCAGGAGCGTGTTTGTGTAAGGCTTTTTGAGCTGGTGTGTGTGTGTGTGTGTGTGTGTGTGTGTGTGTGTGCGCGCGCTCTGATATGCGACGACTATACACATCACAACCTCAAACGCTTAGACTCCGTTCTGTTCTGGATTCTGATTGGTCGGAAGGTGTTGATTAATTGTCTATAACAGCAGCGCTCGTTCTAATATGTTATAATTTCTATAAAACAGATTTTTAAAAACGTCGATGTGATGACGTTTTCTGTAAGGAGGAGTTTATTTAATGTTTATGGAAGGAGTCTCCAGTGTCAGCGCTTTGTAACAGTCAGAAGTAAAGCTGTAACTTTTCCGACATCTTCAGGACAGAGGAGTTTACGCTTGGTGGTTTCTCGGTCACAAGACAAGCTGCGCTGAACGCCTTATTAACATCACGAGAGAGGAAAATAGAAAGAGGCTGGTGAGGGAACAACTGTTTATTATTACTAAGTGAAAACAGGAAATAACTTGTTTCATAGACATTCCACAAAATTAAGGATAAAAACTATGACGAATCATTGTTTAATAAATAAAGAATTGTTGGCAAATTGCTGTGGTTTCAGAGGAATAAAAACTTCAGAGACGAACTGTTATACAAAAATAATCAACTTCATGGTCGTAACAGTATTTCTGCTTCATCCCATTATTGTTGTTTAACAGAACACGGATTTATTACTCTAAATAATTATTATCTTGTTAAGATAGCTCGTAAGACGTGTCAGGAAAACAAATATAAAATCAAGTTTTTTAATCATTATTTGTTCATTCGTCTGTTAGTTTTCTGTGATGCTAAGCCAACACATAGTGCACTACTAAAAATCAAACTGGATGCGAACAAATTTATTCGTAAATCGTTATTTTTTTTCTTTCGTAACTCCAGTTAAAAAAAACCTTTACAACATTTACTACATATAAAGTAAAGAAGACATTGTGTACATTTTATTTTGTAGATTTAACAGGAGTTTATGTTTACAACCATCTTTAGCTAGCTAGCTAAGGTGTATAACTAGCTAGATAAGGAATATTAGCTAATCTCAGACTCTGATTTATTTTAGAGTCTCACTAAATATTTTTTGCTACTTTAATTTTTAATGAAATGTTACATACTGCTACTTTAATGAGGTGGTCTGTATCGTGCTACTGCTGTTTGGGAAGTTTTTTGTTTATATCTGGGAATGTTTTTAAGGATTATTTAGTGACAAAGATGTCCGATGGGAAACAGCAAGAGGAAAAAAATACACACAGCACAGAGAATCAATAAATACAGACATGAAAATATATGAAAATATGTGTGTGTGTGTGTGTGTGTGTATTTAGATGAGGTACCTATAATAAACGGATGAATGAGGGGCTGAGAATTCCTGCTTCTCAGCAAACTTTGTATAGTATTCTAGGTTTGGATAACCTCTGTGTGTGTGTGTGTGTGTCTGTGTGTGTGTCTGTGTGTGTCTAAATGGTGATGTTCTGTATTAACACATCATTTATCATGGCTATATGCAGTTTGGGACGCAGCCACACTGTACAATAACAACACTGTATAATGAACGAACATTATGCTGTGTGTGTGTGTTTGCATGCTGTCAGTGGATGGCCAACCACCATGCATGAGCTAAAATCTACAATCTCTCTCTCTCTCTCTCTCTCTCTCTCTCTCTCTCTCTCTCTCACTATCTCTTTGTTCAGGGCGGTCTTCAATAAAGTTCATTAGAGACACGTCTGTTCTGTCTGTGCTTCTGAGGGAGGTTCTTGATAATGCATTTCAGATCAGAATACAAACACACACACACACAAACACACACACAGACTTTACATTCCTGCACACTGAGCGCAGATGTGTTCTCCCCCGCATACACGCTCTCTTTCACTCTCTCTCTCTGTGTATCGGAACACCCCTGAGCAATCTTTTATGAGTGCCGTAAATGTGTGTGTGTGTGTGTGTGTGTGTGTGTGTGTATATATGTCTGTGAGGTGACAGGCTCACCAGCTTCTCTGCCAAGGTAAAGACACACCTGTCAACACCTCCATATGCAGGTTATATTAAATACATAATTGGCTTCAAATGGATGTTTAATGTAGCGTTCAGCCTGTAGGCTCGATCTGACGCTGTCATAATATTGCTTTCAGACAATTCAGACAAAAATGAAATGTCCACACAATGTCCTCTTCTGACCATCCGACCATTCTCTCCACCGAGGACGCTCTTGTGCTTGTTTGGTCCAGTGTTATCTCAAGGTCGGAGTACTCCAGCTCCTTCCTGGCAGGTCTCCGCCTGCGTGCCTTCAGACCCCCACATCTGCTCGACTTGTTTTTAATCTCCCCAATGCTGCGTTCCCTCCACTCACTTCCTGTAACTGCTGCATCACATTTAAAACACTGATGTTCGCCTACAAAACCAAAAACATTTATCAAAACACTCATCAATCCCCGCTCTACGCCACGTTCCCTTTGAGCCTCTAGCATGACCCACCGATCCTCAAAACACAAGCAAGACGTGCCACATAAACGGATTGAAAACGTGTATAATCGTTGATATAGTGAAGCAGACGTTTATTTAACATTTAAGGAAGGAGTCTCCAATGTCAGCACTCTGTAACAGTCAGAGGTAAATCTGTAACGTTAAGATTTCTGACATTTTCAGGTTCTTGGTAACATGACAAGTTGCCTTTAACTTAAAGAGAGAAAAAAAGAGATGCTGGTGAAGGAACAACTGTTTATAGCTGCTTTAACGTGCATTTCATGGATGTTCCACAACAATAAATGTAACTGTAAATGGATAGAAAGTACAACCTGTCATTCTTTAATAAATAAATAATTGTAATCATTGATTCTGTGGTATAATACACTTCATAACATGCTGTTTTTTAATTTAATACTTGCCACTCAGTCATAGTAATTTACACATACAACCGCAGAAGTGACTTTCAGGTTGCAGTAAATCACTATACGTTCTAAACAAACTGATTTGCATAAACTCCACCCCCTTATGTTGCATATTCATTAAGGCAATCACAAAATGTGTTATTCTGTGCAGGTGAAAGATGCAATCCTCTGAAGAACCTGCTAGAAAATCAGCGCACACGTTCGTTTGCAGGTGTTTCATTTCATTTTAAGTAAATCAGCTCCTTGATATGGATGTGTGTTTAAATGTCAGTTTGTGTGAAAATCTACAGAACACGAGGCTGCAGGTCAGAGCTGCGGGGTCAACCAAGGAAAACTCATTAACCGTCTTTGCTTGGGCTGATTGGCCAAGTTCCTCCTAGCTTTCACTCCCTAAACATGAGCTTCTGCAGCTGGAGAATGTAATACACACACACAAACACACAAACACACACACACACAAACACACTCTCTCTCTCTCTAAATCACCTACTATCATACTAAACAGTAAGCCAAGAGGGGTCAGCCCGTAAGCGTGACCTCGGGGTCGGAGTTCTGCGTGGACTCATGACTCATCGGAGAGTCAGAAAGCCTAACTGCTTTTATTTTGTGTATTTATTATGTGTGTTGTTTCATTCTCTTTGCTCTCTGTTCCTGTTTCCTGTAAACAATTAAAGATCCAAAAGCAATAAAAACAGCAGCAGCAGTCGGGCTGCGATCTTCAGTTCCACGTGGTAACCCGTCCCATCTGGAGCGTTTTTCTACAGTGTGAAGTTACAATGAGTCACGCAGCATCCCTGTTTTTATATAAGATATAAACACAAACTAAAAAAAAAAATCTGTGCCTCCGACCTGAAGGTTGTGAGTTCAAATCCCTGAACCTGCTACGAACAATCCATAATTTTCTCTTCACCCCAAATCAGGCAAGAAATATTCGAGGTCTGACACGTTCATGCAGTGAATATTAAATACAAATCCAGATTTATTCCAGAACTTAATATTCCTCAGAAACCTAAAGTTATAAACACAAACTGAAAATAACCTTGTGGAAAGAAAGACATGGAATGAAGAAATTAAACTGTATTCAGTGGTTAAGAATTTGTGCCTGGGGCGTGAAGGTTGTCAGTTCAAATCCCTGAACCTGCTATGAACAAACCACAATTGTCTCTTAACCTCAAATCAGCCGAGACATGTTTGTTCGGCCAATATTAAATTCTATGTATGCAGATTAGTATCTTACCCCACTCGAGACAACACTCTTTTACCTCCCAACCAATCAGGTCACAGCGTAAGCAAGAAAAACAAAATGGACGACAAATTGCTAGTTAAAAAACAACTTGTCTTGGTAGTGAACGAATATGAGGCGATTCTCTATTAATTCTCTTGATTTCCTGTATCCAAAGCTACAGTATAGCAAAGATAAACAACCTCCTCATCGCCGGAGTTACACCAATCTTTAATTCATCAGAATAACAAATCCAATCTAGAGAGCAAGCTAGGCTAGTTAGTTAACCAATATTAGCTAGTACTGGTACGGTACGCAATTTGAGACGTAGCTATCCTCTAAAATGTTCTTTTTTTCCCATTTTGTCAACTTTGCATCTTAGCAGGGATATTTTTAGGCAAGACAGAGAGTGCTTCCAAAAACAAACATAAAAAAAAGATTAGGAATCTAAAAAAGACGTAAAGGTATCCAAGCATTTCTATTGAGAAAACTCTCCGTCCATGATTTATGTCTTCCTGCAGCATTATTCCCAGCATGCTTTGTGTTTTGGAGACTGATTGTTTCCGCTGCTGGCTTTTGGCTTGTACTTTGACAAGATACTTTGACAGATTCCTGATCATCCTCACACACATGCACACACACGCACACGCACACACACACACACACACACGTCTTGACATGCAGCTGTCATGGTTTGGTTATAAATCCTCTCATTGTGAGGTTTGTTTAGATAAAACAGGATTTATATGAACGCAGCAGCTCATGCGTCAGTTATCTTATCTCGTCTGTTAGATGGAGTGTGTTAGCGGTGTAAAGTGCACGTGTGTTAAAATGCCTCGCAGAAATGGATTACGTCCCATAATGTTTAGAGAAATGAGCACAGCTGTGAATGAGACAGAGTTTGATTTAGTTTTGACGTCTGAATGAGACTCGCTCGTGTGTGGAGATGGAGGTGGAGTTGGAATCGGATCATGCGTGAATGATTAAAGCTGCAGGCTGGAGCCGAGAAAAAACAGATAACATTCTGCCAGAATTACGTTGAGTCCTGGTATCAATTTTTGTTTGACATGTTTGCTTTGCTTGCATCTGTTGTGCATGAGGCTGATTGAGTAACCATCACAACCAGGGTTAAAAGTTTTTAACTGCTGGTTTCTGAACTACATTACATGGTAATACACCATCAGTACAATAGTTAATAATGCACTTTATCATGTTCATCAGAATCAGAATAAGCTTTATGGGCCAAGTATGGATATAGTGATCCTACAGTGCACACTTACACACTTACACATACAAAAACTACACTACAGTGCTGGACATAAACAAGACAGAGTAATACGAAAACCTAATGACAGCTCCATAGTGTGTTATTAACAAGTAATGATACACAATACGCAAAACAACGAAGGAGCATGTAGCCTAACCTGATTAGCTAACAAACTGATTGTGCTAGCATCGTTATGAATCATATAAATAAATAAATATAAAAAAAGAGGTTTGTATTTTACAAATCGCTAACTGTCCTTATGAAGCACAGTTGTATAACCACACGGCTTGTAAAAATAATGTTGTTTAACAAAGAACAATGTATAATCCTTGATTAGGTGAAGGTATTTGATAGGAGACAGGAACAAACATGTCTCTTGGATGTTCCACAACATTAAATCTAACTATAAACTGTTAAAATATTTGACATGTTGTTCGTTAATAACTGAAACATTGCAAACTCCGGATAATGCAGCTGTGAGAAAATAATAATACACTCTGGGATGATTAAATTATGTCTCTGGACAAAACGAAAGTGTCTCTTCAGCTGAGGGATGTTGAGAATCGATCATGTGCTGTCTCGGTATTCTCCGGGTGATTTTTGAGATTCTGTCACTGTACCTCTGACCAACGAATGAAAGCGTTTTACCAGGACTTGAATACATTTACAAAAGCTTTGTTTTTTTTTCCATTTTGGAGCAATTTTTGCAGTTGAATGAAAACAAATAAAAATGTGAGGCTGTAGCATAAAAAAATGAAAATTTAACGCATGCGTCAATCATTTCTCCTTTAGGTTACGTGACTTGATCCCTTTTTCTTCTAAGCCCTTTCCTAGACGGGTCTCGAGTTTCCTAAGTAAAATTCAGCCTTGGTGTATTTTTCTTGCCAATTATAACCTAATTGCGCTTGAATGTTTTTTGGGCAGAACCCAGGATCATTTGTCTTGAAAGAGGATATTACAGTAAAGACTCGCTGTCCATGCCGTGATCCGTTTTTATAGACGCTGATTATTCCACGTGAAACTGTGGACCTGAGCCGCGTGATTATAAAGCACGGAGGTGTAAATCGAATCACATGTAATGGAATTACTTTGGATGGACACGTCACATTCCTGAGTCCTACACGTCACCCGAAAAAGCATCCAGAAACCATTTGGAGTAATTTACAATCGCATAAATCAAGCCTCGACGTAATTGTAAAATAAATACATTTGCAGGGATTTAAAGTAATGAGGTTTGACTTCGAGTCTTGTTAACACGTGAAGACGTGAGCGTGTTATTTACATTCTCCGGCGTGATCCGGTTTCCGTGTCGACTGCATTAACGATGTATTTCCTACAGAACACTACGTGTAAAAACAACATCTGTGCTAAACTGTGATTGATTATTTAACTCTTAAATGTAGGAACTTATATCAAACGTATAAGTTCAATTCTGGACTCTGATTGGTCAGAAGGTGTTGATTACTTTTCTAGAGCAGCAGCTCTGACAGTAGTGCAGCTGCAAATCACAGGTTTATATTAACGCGCTCGTTCTAATACGTTATCGTTTCTATAGTAACAGCTCATTCACAGGCTACGCTAATAATAAACGAATTAAAAACCTGTGAAATGATTGATATGGTGAAGTTTTCTGTAAGGAGAAATGTGTTTATTTAACATTTATGGAAGGAGTCTCCAGTGTCAGCGCTTTGTTCCAGTCAGAGGTAAAGTTACGTTTACGCTTTGTGGTATCTTGATGTGTTTTTTTTGTCTTATTAACTTCTAGAGTGAGAAAAAACAGAGGCTAGTCAGGGAACGACTGTTTATATTTGTGTAAATTGCTGTGGTATAAGAGGAATAAAACACTTTTATAGGAAAATAATCAACTTCTGTGTACTAACAGTAACTCTGCTTCATCACAAACTTTCTTTTGTTTGTTTCTTTCTTCCTGTCTTTCTTTATTTCTTTTGTTAGTCTTTTCTTTCTTTCTTTCTTGTTCTTTTTCATGCACATTTTTTGTCCTGAATGTTTTTGTGTCTTGGCAGTAATTTTTTTTTTTTAAGCTTTTAATGCTTTATATTGATGATTTGTGTTCAGTTAAAATCAGAACTAAAATCTGTGTTAGTTCTAAATTCAGCTTATGTCAGTGTAATATGCCACAATATAACAGTGAAAAATAGACACAAAGACATAAAGACATAAAGAAATGTGCTTACAGGGTTAATAAATCTGTATTATCAACTTTAACATCAGTTCATTCTTCATCTTTCAGATTTTTCTACAAGATTTATTTGAAAAAAAAATCAAAATAAAAAAGCTAATCAGCTCAAGTGTGTGGCATAACACTGTGTTAAAGCTAACACACACAAACACACACACACGTACAAGGACACCCAAGAAATATCAAAAGACCACCCTGTGTTTGATGACTGAGTCATACACACACACACACACACACACACACACACCAAATCAAAATGTTATTGCAATCAGAGAGTCTATGTTTCTGTGTTATAACTAATGACTGTTATTTTTACGTGGAAATAAAAAATCTCACATGATTATTTTACAGTCAGATTCGATCCAAATGCTGCGTTCTGGAGTCCGGCACGACATCACACTGACAAAAAAAAAAAAAAAAAGAGGTGCCACGACTGATGGGAAAGTGCTCGGCCGGTACGTAATTTCACCGTATAGCTCGCTTTCAGCCAGCGAAACCACTTATAATAAATTAGACCACTTGGGTTCCAGGATACGAGGGATTTGGAAAAGCTCGCTCTCACTGTCAGCTGTTTTTTTATGATTAAAATAAAAATTGCGAGTGATGTCTAGCTTTAGCTCTGTGACCAGTTCAACCCAACACCTCTGCGTTCTGACGGCGGAATAAAATCCCCACGGCCCGCAAAGAGACTCGGCTCCATCCAAAGCAAACACACGGCTCAATCGACACAAAGAAATACCACCCGAGAGCTCGACTTTGTTTTAACAGAGCGCGTCCCTGTGCGTTCACTTCCAATGCCTTTTATTGGATGTGAATTTTTCTCGGCCAAAATGTTAAACAACAATACAACCTTGATCATCGTGTGCTTCTCCCTGAATATCTCTGAAATGTGAACAGCTTTTTGGCTCGGGAATATTAACGCTCTGAGCGTGTTTTAGCGTTTTCCTCGTCATTTCCAGACATTCATTAGCGGAGTTTTGATTTGTGATGGGGTTTGATTGATCTGTGTTGACGGTCACGGCTCTTTCCGCACTGAAGAGCTGAAGGATTTTATTCCAGTCAAGTTAAACACTCAGGCCCTGTCATATCACAACCTTTCTCGTTTTGATTTGGTAATAAAATTATACGAGCCAGGTCCTTCCCGTTAGCTGAATTTCAAGCAATTTTTTTAAACTGTAAGTTTAAATCATGATATGTTGGTCTAAACAGACAAAAAAACCTACATAGACCAGTTAGTTAACTAGCTAAACTGCTAGTGTGATAGACTAATGCAGGCAAAATAGTGTACATTAGATTTTTTTCTCAATATAACGCTTTTTTTAAAATTTTTGAAACTCTGATTTAGCTCAAAGTAATGACTTGTTGACTTGTTAAGTTTCAGATTTTTACCTACACTGAAATTCTGCCAGTTACTGAACATAATAGCATAATTAAATTTAATAATTAAGCATAATTATAAATCTTAAATTCTGATTTAGACTTGTCTCAAAATTATCAAAAATCCTTTTTTTAATGAAAGTCCACAAACCTTTTACACATCAGTCTGCACTGTTCATATATTATTACACCACAGCAACGTCCTGTACACTAATACAAGACACATCATCGCTCCTGACCTCTAACAAAACCCCAAATTCACATCGATACCCCAAAAGTTTCCCACGTGATCAGTCACCTGAGCCCACGACCCTGACAAGAACACTGTGCTCTTGTTTTTCCCTCAAAGCTCCAACCTCAGACCTGTGGGACAAACCATCATCTCTGACCTTCAACAAAAACCCTGAACGCACATCCTCATCAGGAGAACACGCCAAAAAACTTTTATTTGACTCATATTTGACAGCAGACTGAGAATATTTATGAGCATGTGCAGTGTCTGGTCTTTTTTTTCCCATCAAAGGTCCCAAATCCCAACCTGGGACACGTACAGAAATCTTCCTGCCATTATAACGGATTGAACTTCGAAACAGCCGAGTTATTTGCAGTCGCTCTAACGTCTAGAAGTTTCCATATCAATCGCGGACAAGCATCTGGTTGTGGTTAGGAGCAGCAAAAAAAACCCAAAAACAAATCCAATATCACTCTCTCTGTTTATCGGAGCATCTAAATACAGAGCGCTATCTCGTTGGAGGTTGCATGTTAATTAGGCCAAATTCAGAAAAGATGTGCACAAAAAAATACAAGACCATGAAAGAGACAGAGATACAAACCGATAAGCCAGACGATGCTCTGGCGACGTCTGGGTCCAATAAACAAGCGCGAGGAGGAAGTTCAGGTCATCTTCAGATCACAACACGGATCGCACGAAGCCTGTCATCCTGACAAATCCCGGAAATTACACGCAACATGCCAGTCTATAAGTTGTTATATAGAAGCCGAGTGTTTTTCGCCTCTCTGAGCCTAACTCGAACCACGTTCCCGTCCAGCCTCGGGCCAAATCCGTGGCAGAATTACTACAAGCAGCTCTGACAAGCAGGAAACACGTTTGTTAATGTGGAATATTTTCTGAAAGGCACAAAGCAAGCGACCTGCCAGCCATTTACAAACCATTTGAACAGATCGTGCATTATATCAGTTTTTTTCTTTTTTAAGGAACGTGAGAGATCAGAATCTGGATGAATGATGACTAGCTAAACCAACATGGCTCCAGGATATCCCCTTTCTGCTGGTTACGGTGTGTAAGATCTGAAGATATATGAAAAGTAATGTTCTGGTATTTTGAAGTCTTGGGTTCAAACCCAGAAATGAAAAAACTGGGTCATGAAATCATAATGCGTTCTCATAATTTACTTCACTCATGCTTTCAATTTTCAAAATTTCAAATTCTCGAGCGTATAAAATTTTGGCTAATTTGTTCCTTCCTCTAGACAGAGACACACCCTGGTGAGTTACTGGGAGCTGTGTGCTTTAACAACACAATGAATTTCATATACACTGTACATATCAATCTTGTTTTGTACAAACAAACTTGAACAATGTAATGAAACTTACAATGAAGCTAAATATTATTTTTCACACCACTACTCAGTGTAGGAATTGTGTACACATTCTTTATACTAAAATGTGTGAGATATTTTTAGTAAATGAATGTGATGGGAAATATGTTGATGTAACATAGATATCGTTATTAATTACACAAAATAGTCACAATACACTTTTCTGAGATAATGCAGGTATAACTTTTTGTTATTTTAATTAATTCTCATTTTTTTAAAATAATTAATTTAATTAATAATTTCAAGCCCGGATTGGAAGCAGCTGATTTTATGTTAAAGTTTAAAAAAAAAAAAGTAAAGTTTTGTATTTAAAGTTTTGTATTTAAAGTTTTGTATGGACCTGCAAGGTGTTAATTTTTTTTTTTTCAATTGCTAAGTCATTATTTTGACTTACTAGTATCTCGTTTTTTGACTTACTAAATCATTACTTTGAATTATTATCTTGTTATTTTGACTTACTAAGTCAATTTGATGGATCTAGAATATTTTTGCAAGAAAGAGTGAGAAAATATTGCCAAGTCCAGATGTGCCACGCTGATAGACTCTTAGCCAAATAGACTGAGTGATGTAATAAAATTAAGCACTGCTTCAACAATGTATTAGTTTAGGGGTGCGTATACTTACGCAACCAGGTTATTGTAAGTTTTTTATTTTTCCTTTTTTCCCTAAAAAAGTTCCTGATTGTTTTTCACTTAATTTTTATACGTTGTAATTTCACACAGAGGGTGGAAAAGTTCTGACATCATTTACGCTGGTTTCATTTTTTTACATCACAGAAACCTGCCATTTTAACAGGGGTGTGTAAACTTTTCATATAAACTGTAAATCATTATTCTGACTTATTATCTTGTTATTTTGACTTAGTATCTATTTATTTTACTTACCAAGTCATTATTTTTACTTACTAATTGGTATTTTAATTTAGTATCTCATTATTTTAACTTACCATTTTAACTTTGATTTGTAATTATTTTATCTTAATATGTCATTTTTTTACTTACTAAATCATTATTTTAACTTAGTTTGAAATATTTTCGCACTTTGCAGTTCAGTTGTTGAATTCAATGTTGAGTTCAATGTTGGATGTTTAAAATTGGAAAGTTGTTTAATTTTCCTCCTTTTTAGTGTATCGTAGAAACATCGTCAAATCGTGATTTTTTTTTTATACAACAAATCAGCTTTATTTATCCGTTTTTATATAAGTATACAGAATTTTGATGGTAACTTTATGCACAGGACATATGGTAATGATAAGCTATTTCATTTCATAGATATTCATAAATATTCACCACCTTGGGCAATACTTATATGAACCAACTGTGACAGCAGTACAGCATATTGTCTCTTTATGCAACTTTTATATGCCATGATGGAGATATTTTTCCCAAAAATTCCTCAAGCCATGTCCAGGTAGTTGTGGATTAGCGGTGAAGAAATCTGAAGAACTGCCACAGTTTCATAAGGTCAGGACTCCGACTGGTTCAGTCAAGGACATCTATTTTCCGTTTCCCCTGCAGTGCTGCTTTAGCCGTGTTCTCAGGATAATTGTTCTGTTGAAAGACAAACCTCTTTCCCAGTTTGAGCTTTTTGGCAGAAGCTTGCAGTTTTTTTTTTTGGATTTCTCTGTAATGTGTAGTGTTCATTTTTCCCGTCATTCCTAATCAGTTTGCCAGTCCCTGGTGTTGAAAAGCATCCTTATAACATGATACCTCCGCTGACATACCTAATCCAGTTCAGTTAAGGAGGTTTAATCAAGAACCCAACAGCGGTTCTCCATCAGTTCTGGGTCTCCAGCACAGAAGCTTGACCACAAAGCTACCAATGTTCTCATGAAACATCTGAATCATTAAGCAGATTTTTTTTAAACATGTAGTGATACAGTATATACAAGGTTCTCGTCTTTTCCTCAAGAAAAATTCCAAACCCTTTCCCAAGACGTCTCTGGAAATGTTCCTTTTTTCAAATTTTTCTACTAATTCTGCTAATAAAGGTCATGAGCCATGAAAAGAAAAAACAATTATGGAATATGTGTTAGTGCTGAAAATGAATTCAGAACATTAGAACACAGACGATCCATACTTTTCCTAAATGTTTCCAAAATTTCCATACTTCTCCAAATCCATAATTTTCCCAACCTGCAAAAGAACCCTGTAATAATATAACTGCTGGTTTAGCAGTGTGGTAGGATCAGCTATAATACAGCATCTCTGGAGGATTTGAGAGTTAATGGTCTTGGAAAACAGGCCAACATTGGCATTCCAGAAAAATATAGGATTTAAACTAACAACTTTCCGGTCTCTGGTGCATATATATTATATGTATTATGAAATAAAGACCCTGGAAATGTCCATTTGATGTTTTATCACTCTGACTTGTTGCAAATGTTACTTATTATTCTTTTTGGTCTGTTTTTTGGAAAGTTTTCACCAATCCATTGCAACACAGCTTGAGACGAGCATTTACTGTATTTAAATCAAAGAAATGACAAGTCGCCTGTCCAATCTTTACGCACTTCATGTGGTTATATGCTGTTCAATGTTGCATGAAAGAAGTCATAAAGTAAGAAATGCTGAATCATGCAGAAATTTACTCCTCTGGACATTTTAACACCAATTCCATTGGATTATGTTTGATATAATACCAATGTCAGAGCTGTGAGGATCGGCTGATACCTTGTTTTAACAAAAAAAGTCTCCCAATTTATTCTTTTAGGCAATTCCCAGCTAGTTACTAGCTAGTTTTCCTGAATCCACAACAGCTAGCAGCCTTAGAGTGAGAAAGCACTCACTCTAACTGATAAAGAGAGATGGAAGAATTATGGAAGATTTGCAAATCCCAAAACAGTTTATTTGCAGCTAAGAGCTGCTGCTGTAATCAGAAAGACTGTCTGTTGCTCATCCCAGGATTCTTATTCACATTCTGCTCATACCGAACACCCTGTAAACACACTCAGTACTGTTTGTCTTTACTCTTCTACTCCTGCGTACTGTAATGATTTATCTCACTATCCATCACCTAGAAGAGGACGGGTGCCATTCTGAATCTGCTTCCTCTAGAGGTTTGGTAAGTTTTTTCTCGCCACTGTCGCCCTTGTTTTGTTCAGTATGGATCTAAATCTACATCCGGATTTCGGTAAACCTGCTGTGTGACAGCATCGATTGTTAAAAGTGTTGTATAAATAAAACAGAATTTAATTGAAAGGTCTCTTGGAACCAGGAACCAGCCAGTGAGTCAGAAGGCACTCCGTTTTCCTGAGACACTCCGAGCAGAGCTGAGAGATTTAAATCGTCACCAATAACCCGGATCCAGTGACTCAGTGATTGAGTTGCTAATCTGTAGGTTGTGAGGTCTAATCCCAGCAAGCTGCCACGGCTGGGATCTTATCCCTGAGCTGCTTAGGTTTATCTCATCTCGATTGTACATCACTTGATTGTCAATTAAACAGAAACTCTATCTATATCCAAAATAATAATAAAGTGAGCAAGGTAGCAGGATAAATTATTAACTTTTTCTACAAAAAATTGTGGGATGAAATCACAGGCAACCCTCGTCGCCCCAACATCTCTAATTTCACCCAACAAACTGAGACTTTCACACCACAAGACCACAGGTGTGATGTCACACGCTAAACAAGCAAGTCTGCGCTGTACAATGCAGCTCTAATCCCACTGAACACGGCTGTGACGGCGACGCGTCCCGCAGGAGCCGACCTTCTGACCTCCAGAAACACGACGCTACCTGAACACGAGAGTTTGTTGTTCGGGGCGAAATGATACAGCAGAGAGGGAAAGTTTCAAGGTCACGTCAACATGTAACAGCGAATTTTCCCTGTGAATCCTGTTGATGTGATTCGGTTACGGTTCGGATTAAGCGTGTTCAACTTGTATTTTTCAACTACTATTCCCAGAAACTTTACGACTCATAGTGTGTCAGGTGACCAACTTTTTCCTGGCGATTTCTAGTGAAAACAAAACAAAACGATCTGTGAGGGTCACTCCGAGATCAGGCCTTCGGAAAAGATCAGCGCAACGAGGCCCGATTTTGCCAAACCGACTCTGACAGGCAAAAATATTAAAATAAAAAAAAAAAAAGCGGCCGCAGGATTGCAGCGCTGCCTTCATGTCACGCGAGGTACAAAAACCCCCGAAAACAGAACTCAAATCCAGAAGATCCAAAAGTAACCGAAGGCATTTCGGTGGTGTAGAACTTTTTACGGCGAGGCAGAACATTTCCTCTGGCTGTAGTTCAGGGCCCTCAGGACTGATGAATTACTGAGAGTTTTCCTAATGGAGGAATAAATTAACACTTAAAGTAAGCATGAAGTATGTAACACAGCGAGGTGAAAACAGATCCACACTCGAGAGGAATATATTTATGTAACAATTCACACACTTTTGGAGCACTTTAGAAGTTTTGGGTGCAGTATGGAAATGTAGAAGTGATATTTAGGATTGCTCAGCAAATCAGGCAACTGGTAGAAAAATACTTCTTCATCCAGTTTTTTAATTCTTCAATTCTGGTTTTTCTTGGAGAAAAAGTAAAAAAAAGGAAAAAAAATCTTTCTTTTGCACATTATTTTCATTATATATTCTTGCAGTGTGTGTTAAAAACCCTGATTCACGGTTCTGACATTTACCAACAAATTACACATGACTTTATAATCCTATAAACGTCAGTCAGTAAGAATTCTGAATCAAAAACCCAACATTAAATTTAACGAGAGGGAAATAACAGCCATCTAAAAATAAGAAAGATAAGAAAAAAATATATTTCCTCTGTGGTAATCACTTTAACAATAAAAGGGGAGAACTAAATAAAAAATATGAATAATCTGGCAAACCTTTATCCTTGTATCTTTGGACCAAATGACACATTTGCAGTTTCTTGGTAACAAGATAAGCTGTGTTTTTGTTTCCTTTGTTTTTGTCTTAAAAACATCAGGTGATAAAAGAGAGGCTGGAGAGGAAATAAAAGTTTACTGTATAGCTGCTATAAGGCAAGTGAGAACATGTATATAAATGTAACTAAAAGTGGATAAAAAGTACAACATGTCATTCTTTAATAAGTTAAAAAAATTGTAATTGTTGACAGGTTGCTGTGGTATAAGAGGAATAAAACACGTGAGGACGAGCTGTTAAAGGAAAATAATCGACTTTGTTGTATTAACAGTAATTCTGCTTCATCACATCACTCTGTCCTTGATTATTTTCCTCTAACAACATGACACACAGTGTTTTATTCCTCTTATCCTACAGCAATCTGCTAATAATTACAATCTTTTTTTAATTATAGAATGACACGTGATGCATTTTATCCATTTACAGTTACATTAAATATTGTGCAATGTCGAACAAAGACGGTCTCAGATCTTTTCTTCACCTTCACTGTCTATCAGGAATCCAGCAGGAGATGGATTAAAAACAACAGCACAGAGCAAGGACTCGAAATCCGAACATGCTTGTGCGCTGAACGCGGTCCAACTGGAACGAAATGAAAAGAGCGTTCCGTAATACACTCTTTGACTTTATGCCACTCTGCAGAATGCCAAAGATGTGAAAAAAACCTGACATGTGGAAAGAGTGAAATGGCAAAGCGACAACCGAGAACCATTAAAGGCATTTTATATTTGTCAGGCTTGTGCAGTGAAGCATGAAATCTGGAGCAGTCTCTGACAGAACTCCAGAACTCAGTGTTCTGGGGTCAGTTCGAAACCCTTCACACAATCCTTACAAACTTTTTTTTTTTCTGCAACCCCACTGTTCATCACTCACCCTTCTGTTACAGCTCTGTTTTGACACCCTGGATGTAGTGGACATGGAGACACGGTGCATGTGGTTACACTCCAAAACCGTCTGCAACCTGCGTCTAGATACAGACTCAGCCAAGGCAGCGACATCTGCTTCTCTTCAGCGAGGCCCAGATTCCTCGGACTGCCACTGGCAACGACTCAGCGCGAGAGGCTTCGCCGAAAACACGCTCCAGGCGCGAGTTAGAACTCGTGCTATTTACCGAAAGTTAAAAATAGGAGCACACGGAGAGCGGGTGACAAGCCTGTTTTTCAGGCGAAAAAAGAAAATAACTGGAGTTTGTACTCACTGTAATGACAGAGTGTGTTATTATACAACTTAATTGCAAGAGCTCTTTATTGGTGTCATTATTTTTAATCAGACTTTTATTATCTGAGACCCAGAATGCTGATTTGTTGTTTTTGGCTGTCGTGTATGTTTCAGGTTGATCACACACCGCGTGCTAACCCTGTGTTCACACTAACAAGCGACATGTCACTCGTGTCGCATGTAGTTTGTCTCCTGTAGTAGCTAGAATGTACAGCTAACAACACATGATTTACTACACTATACAATTTGTCTTAAAATGAATTCTAGTATTTTAATAAAGTGAAAAAAAAGTGTGCGCTAACTGCACTAGCTACACACACTCACCAGAGACACCAAATACACCTATACACTTTTCTTCTAACTAGTTAACACAATTTAATAACAGACTAATCAGTGTGAAAATTGGCTGTTTGATTTACATGCCAGACTTCGTATTAGCTAGTAACAGATTAGCAGCAGAAGCTAACTGTACTGCCTACACACACTCTCCAGAGACACTAATGATCTCTGTTACTTCCTTCCAAGCTTTATTTTTCACCATAACTTCATCTCTATACACATTTAATGAGAGGTCTTATATATAACAGGAAAAGACAAAACCACAGTTATTAAGTTTTTCTTACATTTTCTTGAGTCAAGCAGTAAATGGGAACTAATTGCAGGTAGGAACTAAAGTTGTGAGAGGAGAAGGAATAAATGTGGTACCAAACCCACCATATGATCGGTCCGAGGAATCATTCGAGCCAGTGGTTTAGATTGGGTGGCTTTATCGCGAATGGTCTCCTGTCTCCTCGTGTGAACACACATTAAGACGAACAACTCAGCGTAACCAGCCTCTCTTTTTTCTCTCTCAAAGTCAATAAGACAACACACAGAAACCAGAAACGTAAACTCTTCTGTCCTGAACATGTTGTGAACAGCCCTACTTTCAAGTTTTACATTTTTTCATTTGTAAAGCCATTTGAGTCTTGTCTCCGCCCCTGTCTTGTCATTGGCTTACCTCCATATTATGTCATGATTGCACTCACCTGTTTCCTGTTCCGCCATTAATTAGCTCCTGATTAGCTCCTGGCTATCGGCAAAAATAGCTGGCAATAGCAATAATTACATTTTTACGCATGCGCAGCATAGGGATATGAGCGTTTTCAGATGTTTCAGTGTGGACGCGCAATTTTTGGAAAACGTTTGAAAACGCCAGTGTAGATGGAGAGCGTTTTAAAACGAAAATGCAGTTTTCAGATCTATCCGGATTAATGTGGATGTAGCCTGAGTTTACACACTTTTCTCCTGTCTTTACTCACTGCACATTACAATAACAGGAGCTGAATAAAACTGTCATCAAATTGTTGGGGTATAAGAGGGATTAAACACTTCTAGACGTGCGCAGATGACACGTTTTTCAGGTACTCATTGTATTGAGTGAGTGTGTTATCATACAGCTAAAAACTCCTGATCATTTTCCATCTCATGTCTGGAAAAGTTGTTGCTGGAGTTCTTTATTGGTCTCGTTATTTTGAATCAGACTTTGAGACCCAGAATTTTTGGCTGTCGTGTGTTTTTAAGGTAAAACAGTCGATTACACGCCAAACCACACAGTTCATTTCTCCTGAGTCAGAATCTAGTGGCTGTTATCTAAACAGTGCACGAAAGGTCACAGAAAACATGAAACAGCACACTAACAGCTTCTAATATCCTGCATCGCTGCCAAAGAGCACGAGCAGACAGTCCCTGACTGCGCCGTGAGCATACGAGATCACTCCTGTGATTAGCAATAACCAGGAACTCGTGTTGTTGAGGCTCAGATTTAAAACAGAAAGAGGTGGATTACAGTGTTCATTATCAGCAGCTAGAGACATGTTTGTTCGTATCCTGACCTGCTGCTTGAACGCTCGGATTAAAACCGCAGCTCCACTGGCCAAGCTAACAGGCCTAAACAGCTAGCGCTCCATCTGGCATGAAACAAAGCAAAGTGCTTCTGAAAATTAACTCCTTAACTGTGCTTCTGCACAGGCAACTCCTGCTTCTGCACAGGCAACAACTCCTTAATTGTGCTTCTGTAAAAACCGCACCAGGCTGAGCTTAATTTACACAAAACATGCTTTAATGCTGTGCTTATTGGCAAAATTAGCTAGCAATAGCAATAATTAGCATGTTTTATGTGTTAATCTATTGATATACACATTAGAGCTCTAATGACTGCAGACATAAACATAATATAATGATGTATTTTTCTTTTTTAAATTTATTAATTAATTTCATTTTTATTTAATAAATGTATAAGTTTATTTGTTAACTGTAACACTTCATGACATCACCCTGTCATTGATTGTTTTCCTCTAAAAGCGCATCACAGAGTGTTTTATTACTTGCTCATTTTTCCTAAAGTTGCGCTAGTCTCTATAAAAATTGTGAAGGAATATAACGATACAAAGGACTAACAAGAATTTACATCACTTCCTGTCATGGCTTTCCGACAGTACTTTCCTGAACCACATCGATTACTTCTTGAGTCAATTCTTTAAAAAATATTTATAATATATTATTAGTTAGTGTACATTTTTAAAATTACTATCTACAGAGATCTGTGAACAAATAAAATGTTTTTTTTTTCAATAATTGACACAACTACCATTTAGATGTACAGATATTTAATTTTTATTTTTATTCTACATTGTTTTCTACACAGTTCTCAGAATTTCTTTCTTTTTTTAGGATATAAATATAGTAAATGTCACATTTTCCTACATTTGATTTAGGTTGTGAATTTATTTTTACTGTTCATTGTATTCAAGTAATGCTATTTAACAGAAAATATTATATAATTACACCATCTTTAATATGATAATTTTTTTTTAAATACACTGAATAATGTTACTTTAAGAAATCTCATGTGTATTTGCAGGACATGAATTATTTGTTATTTGACTTTTTATGTATTTTTTTTAAATGTTAGTAAGATTATTTTTACCGCTACGGTTTTTACCGTTCCTTGTATCTAAGTTTTGAAAAATCGAATAAATATTATGCGCTTTCTGCTTTCACATAACTGTTTTTCATTAAATATATCAACTTTCTCTGAGAATTCCTAAATCACTTTATCAGATAAACATATTAAAGTCCCTTAAGTGACCACACAGTAACCGAGGTTGCCAGGTATTCAAATATAATTAAGTTTAAAAAGTATAAACGCTTAACGAATATAAATGAACCTGTTTAAAATGGGTCGCTCAGTTTACATATAGAATGTGTGCGTCATTTGATCGTGTGTAAAAAAAAAATATATATATAACATATAAAGCACCTCCACTTCCTATACACACATATTTATCATGTTTTATCACGTTGCTTGTAGTCTGCCAACTTTCTCCTGGCAGGAAGACAAGAAGACGAAAGACCTGCAGACGAACTCTGTAATAACATATGAACTGTGGAAAATAATGAAAAGCTTTAATACTAGCAACAGTTACCAAAAACAGCACTGCGTGTGTGTCGTTACGTTATTGCGCAATACGTCAATACAACGTTTAATCCGTCAGCCTCGCGTCTTTCCCACACCAATACAACTTAGAGACAGTCACGAAACCCGTACACCCATAAATACCAGTAAACCACAGAGTTATAGAAAGTATAAAAATGACTACAAACCAGGACTTTTTAAAACAGTGGGGTCGAGGAATTGTAAAGAAACCGCACACTGTAAAGCTGCTTCTAATCGATGCCATTTTGCTGTCATGTTGATGTCGAATTGCTGCACTTGGGCAGCAGATATTTAAAAAAAATAAAAGCGTGGAACGTGGAGTTGTTTTCACTTCATGGCATCATTAAACATTCGGGAGGATTTACAGTAAAACCTCCGAGTGATCTGTGGGACTACGCGGATATGTACGCACATTTGTTATGTTCGTTCGCCAGAGCTGCGGTGCACCGCAAGTTCTCCGGCTGTGTCATTACTAAACCAGCAGTTTTCATTAAATATATTTTCAACCTGGAATCTCACACACACACACACACACTTATAATCCTTAAAACAATAATTCATTTGCTTAGTTATTGCCATCTTATAAAGCTTCTTCTACAGCTTTAGGAATAAAACACACTGTGTTGTGCTGTTATAGAAAAATAATAAACAGCAGGAGTTACTGTTAATACACTGATGTTTATTATCTCTACTGTAACACTGCGTCCTGAAGTGTTTTATTCCTCTTACACCACAGCCATTTGGCGGCAGTTACTATGTAGTTCCTGTTCTCACTTAACTTACAGCAGCTGTAAACGGTCATTCCCTTTTGTTTCTCTCTTGAAGTTAACGCAGCTTGCTGTCTTTCGTTACCAAGAAACCTCAAAAAAAGTAAACTCCTCTGTCCTGAAGATGTCAGAAAACTTAAAGTTACAGCTTTACCTCTGACTGTTACAAAATGCTGACACTGGAGACTCCTTCCTTAAATGTTAAATAAACATCTCCTTACTTTAAGAAAACGTTTATGTGGAGCGTCCACCATACAAGTCCTTGTGAATGAGCTGTTGCTATAGTAATGATCACATTATTTATTAGAACGAGTGCCTTAATATAAAGCTATGAACAACAACAACAAAAAACACAACAGATTTCAATGTCATCATTTTTTTTCCCAAAAATCAAACCTACATTCAGAAACCAAGTGCGAAAAAAAAGTACACCCTATAATTCAGTAACATGTAGAACCACATTTAGCAACAATAACTTGAAGTAAACGTTTTCTGTAGGAGTTTTTCAGTCTCTCACATGGTTCTGGGAAACTCTTCTTTATAACATCACTATATATAGACACTTGACCATCACACCCATATGTGGTTCTTCCCCAAACTGTTTCCACAAAGTTGGAAGCACACAATTGTATAGAATGTCTCTGTGTGCTGTAACATTACAATTTCCCTTCACTGGAACTAAGAGGCTCAAACCTGTTCCAGCATGACAATGCCCCTGTGCACAAAGCGAGCTCCATGAAGACATGGTGTGTGAAGGTTGGAGTGGAAGAACTCGAGTGTCCTGCACAGAGCCCTGACCTCAACCCCACTGAACACCTTTGGGATGAACTGGAACACCGAC